>JAXRKP010000626.1:145000-175000 GCA_037039925.1 Doris montereyensis | reverse complement strand
ATGATCATATAAATACAGATATATCTATACGTTTAATCATGAAATGTATACATCCATGTATCTTCTCAGGTCAATATCAATAGGTCAAAGGTCAAGGCATATAAGTGAGTTCGAAACGTATCATATTACAAGCTCTCAGTTGATTGTGATAATCGTATAGAAGGAGATTATATGATTTTATATTAGATGTATGCGTGTGTGTATTGTGTATGCGTGTGTGTATTGTGTATGCGTGTGGTATCATGCTGTGTTGTGCATGGGTATGTGTGTGTATGTGTATGTGTGTGTGTGTAATACCATAGGTGTGTGTTTCAGTCAGTATATGTATAACAACGTAACTTTGAATAATTAAAATAACCAAAATCCCAACTAGTGACAAACAGCACGAAGATTGGTCTGTGATAAGTGTTGTATAACTTTTTAAAAAGTGAGCGATACAAAAGCCTACAACCATATAACTGTTCATCTTTTTTTCTTTTTGGCTACATTAGTAGATGAGGTGATACTAATTTATCTCCTTGAACTTAAGGGGATACGATGATCCAAAGGCAAGGCTTGGTCTCGCAACCAAAAAGCCACGGGTTTGCGTCCTGACAGGCTGAACATCTTTCTCGGGTTTTTCAGGTAAACTGCCCCTCCCCCCCCATCTAGGTAGGTGGATCGACACCTAGTTTCATCGGAGACGAACGATATAAAAAGGAGGTCCCGTGCGCAGATCACAAAACTCATGTGCACGTTAAAGATCCGTTGTCTGCAGAAAGCAGTACGGGCTAAACATCCTACTAAAAAAACTTTAAAATCACCTTTAGTTGTGGATGAAATCAATCAAAACTTGAATTAGATGTTATACGGTATTAAAACGAAAATTGATAGATAAAAACGTTTACTGACAAATATGAATATAGTTTGAAATATACAATTCATGGTTTTACATACGGTTAGAAAAAAAAGAAACTCCGTCTGGAATTTTTTTAAAAAGGTTTGAAAACATATAAGGTGATAAAACAAAAAATTCAAGATTAGAGAAAAACAATAACACTAATGTATTGATCGTGTTAAAAAAAACTAAATAGTGTATAAGATAATGGACAAAACAATTAGGTTGTGAACACAATGGAGAAAGGCGTGCCAAGCACATTTCCCGAGGAGCACAACGTCAGCCATAGCATTGTCAAGATTTGAAATTGAAAGCAGAATCGCACGAGTAGAAGTCCAGCTGCCTAGCAAACAGACTGCTGACATCACTGACTTATTAACAGCTAGGTAATAACATAAGCAGACAAAGTTTGATGTAAGCGTTGTTGTATTTATTAACAGTACAGTCTACTATAACTAGAAAACAACGTCATTTTCATACATATCAACTAAATAGAAAACAACGTCATTTTCATACATATCAACTAAATAGAAAACAACGTCATTTTCATACATATCATAAATAGAAAACAACGTCATTTTCATACATATACAACGTCATTTTCATACATAACTAAATAGAAAACAACGTCATTTTCATACATATCAACTAAATAGAAAACAACGTCATTTTCATACATATCAACTAAATAGAAAACAACGTCATTTTCATACATATCAACTAAATAGAAAACAACGTCATTTTCATACATATCAACTAAATAGAAAACAACGTCATTTTCATACATATCAACTAAGTAGAAAACAACGTCATTTTCATACGTCATTTTCATACATATCAACAAATAGAAAACAACATCATGTTCACATCAACTAAATAGAAAACAACGTTCATTTTAAATAGAAAACAACGTCATTTTCATACATATCAACTAACTAGAAAATAACGTCATTTTCATACATTCAACTAAAGAAAACAACGTCATTTTCATACATATCAACTAAATAGAAAACAACGTCATTTTCATACATATCAACTAAATAGAAAACAACGTCATTTTCATACATATCCTTAGAAAACAACGTCATGTTCATACATATCAACTAAATAGAAAACAACGTCATTTTCATACATATCAACTAAATAGAAAACAACGTCATTTTCATACATATCAACTAAATAGAAAACAACGTCAAATATCAAAAGAAAACAACGTCATTTTCATACATATCAACTAAATAGAAAACAACGTCATTTTCATACATATCAACTAAATAGAAAACAACGTCATTTTCATACATATCAACTAAATAGAAAACAACGTCATGTTCATACATATCAACTAAATAGAAAACAACGTCATTTTCATACATATCAACTAAATAGAAAAACAACGTCATTTTCATACATATCAACAACAACGTAATATCAACTAACTAGAAAACAACGTCATTTTCATACATATCAACTAAATAGAAAACAACATCATGTTCATACATATCAACTAAATAGAAAACAACGTCTTTCAACTAAATAGAAAACAACGTCATTTTCATACATATCAACTAAATAGAAAACAACGTCATTTTCATACATATCAACTAAATAGAAAACAACGTCATTTTCATACATATCAACTAAATAGAAAACAACGTCATTTTCATACATATCAACTAAATAGAAAACAACGTCATTTTCATACATATCAACTAAATAGAAAACTGTTCATACCAAACAACGTCATTATGTAAACTAAATCAACGTCTTATTCATATCAACTAAATAGAAAACAACGTCATTTTTACATATCAACTAAATAGAAAACAACGTCATGTATATTGTAAATAGAAAACAACGTATTTCATACATATCAACTAAATAGAAAACAACGACTTTTTTAGAAAACAACGTCATTTTCATACATATCAACTAAATAGAAAACAACGTCATTTTCATATCAACTAAATAGAAAACAACGTCATTTTCATACATATCAACTAAATAGAAAACAACGTCATTTTCATATCAACTAAATAGAAAACAACGTCATTTTCATACATATCAACTAAATAGAAAACAACGTCATTTTCATACATATCATAAATAGAAAACAACGTCATTTCGGTATCAACTAAATAGAAAACAACGTGCATCGGTTTCAATATCAACTAAATAGAAAACAACGTCATTGTCATACATATCAACGAAAACAACGTCATTTTCATACATTCAACTAAATAGAAAACAACGTCATTTTCATATATCAACTAAATAGAAAACAACGTCATTTTCTCATATCAACTAAATAGAAAACAACGTCATTTTCATACATCAACTAAATAGAAAACAACGTCATTTTCATACATATCAACTAAATAGAAAACAACGTCATTTTCATCATATCAACAAATAGAAAACAACGTCATTTTCATACATAAATAGAAAACAACGTCATATCATATCTTCATACATATCAACTAAATAGAAAACAACGTCATTTTCATACATATCAACTAAATAGAAAACAACGTCATTTTCATACATATCAACTAAATAGAAAACAACGTCATATCAACTAAATAGAAAACAACGTCATTTTCATACATATCAACTAAATAGAAAACAACGTCATTTTCATACATATCAACTAAATAGAAAATGCAACGTCATTTTCATAATAAAACATCCAATAGTCTTACATCAAATTTCTTTTGATTGACATTAGATAATCACCTTCATGAAAAAATGTCATGTTCATACATATCAACGTTAATTTTGAAACGTGTCATTTTCATTCTATCAACCCAATAGAGCAGTTTAGACTGTGTGTTCCACTCATTACAACTACACCATAGAATGGAAACAACGTCATTTTCCATGATGCATATCAACTAAATAGAAAACAACGTCATGGTCAACTTGTTTGGAATAAAATGGAAAACAACCTCTTTTCGAATTTGAACGACATGGACATGAACCGTCATTTTCATTGCAGATCAACTAAAAGAATACTCGTCCATTTTCAGTTCATTGAAAAATTTATGCATTGATTCATTTTGAACATTTTCATGCAATCTTCACATATCAACTTTGCAGAAAAAACAACGTCTTCATACATCTCAACCTATTTTTAGTCTTTCTAAAATAAACGTTATTCATACATATCAACGGTTGGTAGAAAACAACGATTGTACATACATAAAAATTAATTTTGCTGTCATTTTCATACATTTCTTAACTAGAAAACTTCGTCATTTTCATTACAATCAACTAACTGAAAAACATTTACCTTCCAATTTGTCTTGACTGAAGAAACAATCCAATATTAGTATATACGTCATAGTGAAAACATAGTGATTTATACTTTTAAATAGAAACAACGTGTTTTTCATTTCTCTTGAATCTTGTCTTCCAGCCTTCCTTTAGTGATTCTTTGCAATGACTACTGGACAAATTTCTTCTTTGACAGTTTGGAAATGACATGACAAAGATCATGTCTCCTGCTCTACATGTTTCTTGTTCATCAAAAGGATATTATTTTGTTCGTTCATTGATATTGATTCTTACATGCATCTTCAACCAAACTTCGACATTTTTAATCAAAATAAACTTACCTTAGAATGCTGTTTTCTGTCTTGTTCTTTCACTTATTCCACTAACAAAACACTACCGTTGTTTGTAATCGAACTAATCTCCTTTTGAGTTGAGTTTCCTCTTGTCTTTAGTCTCAGTGACACTGCTGAGACCATTTCCCTCACATGTTATTTTACGTCCTTTTGTTTTATACACACACCACACATTACCCTTATGTTTGTATTGTTTGTGAACTTCTGTCAACAAAATATTGGACACTCAATCTACTACTTAATTGACTTGATGCCGTTACGCCATTCTTCCCTGAGTCCAACAACTTTGAGGTTTTTTTTTACACCGTGCTGTGAACATTTTCTTTTTAGTTGTTATGACATTGAAAATGAAAAAATATTGTTTTCTCGTTACAATAGCATGCAACTTATCCCCCAACCCACCCACCCACCCCGTCCCAGGTAGTCTTTATAAATTGAAATTACCTTTACCTATTGTCTTGAAATAGTAAAAGGAGCTTCATTGCAAAATGATATGATCAACCTCATCCGAAAATATGACCTGAACACCGTCTATTTCTCGGTTCGGTCTGTCTTTCTGTCTTCCAATTGTCTCATTTGTCTAATTATGTCTTCTATATAATGTCTCTCTCATTGACTCTCTCTCCAATATTAGTTAAGTAGACGTCATAGTGATAGATAGTGATGTATACTTTTGACAAGTGTTTAGCAGATTTGCTATTGAATCTCTGTCTTCTCGGGCCTTCCTTAGTGATTCTCTTGGAGATGACTACTCTCGGACGGCTTTCTTCTTGCAGTTTGGAAATTGACATGACAAACATCATGTCTCCTGCTCTACAGTCTCGCAACTCAACCCTCGAAAGGATATTATCTCCCATTCGTTCATTGATGCATTGATTCATTACTTGATGTCTTCAACCGAACTTCGACATTTTTAGTCAAAATAAGTCTAAGGCTTACAAAGCTTGTCTATTCCACTTGTAATCGAACTCTCTCCTCTTTGAGTTGAGTCTCGTCTTTAGTCTCAGTGACACTGCTTAGATCCTTTCCCTCACTCTGTTATTTTACATCCTTCATATTCATACATACACACACATACACATCTCACACACACACACACACACATGTACCTTATGGTTGTATTGTTTGTGAACTTCATGTCAACAAAATATTGGACACTCAATCTACTACTCTAATTGACTTGATGCCGTTACGTCATTCTTCCTCTGACAGCTTCTTTGAGTTTACACCTCTCCCTTTTCTTTTTAGTTGTTATCTATCAAAATGAAAGAAAAATATTGTTTTCTCGTTACAATAGCATGTCAACTTATCCCCCAACCCACCCACCCACCCTCCCAGGTAGTCTTTATAAATTGGAATTACCTTTACTTATTGTCTTGAAATAGTAAAAAGGAGCTTCATTGCAAAATGATATGATCGTCATTGAAAATAGGACCGAACACCGTCTATTTCTTTCTCGGTCTGTCTTGTCTGTCTCCTCTCTTTGTCTGTCTGTCTCTCTATTTGTCTCTCTCGCTCTCTCTCTCTCTCTCTCTCTCTCTTCTCTCTCTCTCTCTCTCTCTCTTCTGTCTCTCTCTCTTTCTCTCTCTCTCTCTCTCTCTCTCTCTCTCTCTCTCTCTCTCTCTCTCTCTCTCTCTCTCTCTCTCTCTCTCTCTCTCTCTCTCGGTGTCTGTGTCCGTGTGTCTGTCTGTGTCGGTCTGTCTGTCTGTCTATAATGATAATAATAATTATATAATTCATTTCTATAGCGCCCACTCCCATCTTACGACAGCTGAAGGCGTATTTATACATATATAGTAACAAAAAACATAATCAATGCAAATATACAAAATAAATAAATAATTAAATAAATATATAAATAAATAAATAAATAAATCAATGAATAAATAATATTTAAAAAACAAAAATAAAAAGTAAATAAAAAAAATAAAATAAAAATAAAATAAATACATGACAGCATAATAATATCATTTATAAAGGTGTATGGTACATGAATTAAAATTGCATCATTAAAAGAATTACTTTTCTTCTAAGAAGCATCGCATAAGGTATATTATATAGCATTAACAAGAGAATGTATTTCATGTGAAAATTGCACATTTTAGTTTTATACATTGATACCATATCGTTTTCTTTGCATGATGAGTGCATTATATTTTTGTTTGACTACACGGGGAGGCAATAAAAGAGAGGGTGAAATAGAAAGAAAAAATCGATAGAGCTTTAAGAAATGTTTTCTAAAATGTTAGAACAACCCCCTGTTTCTTTGAATGCTGTATTAAAACATGTGTAGTACGTACCTCAACATGACTTCAAGTCATAAAGGATGAGTCCCATGCCCTCAACTCCTAAATCCAGACAAATAGTAGTAGGAGTGGGGGGTGGCGGACTTTTACTTTTTTTAAAACAACACACCATTCCGACGTTGTTATTTTAATTTATTTCTCGTTTTCGCTACACGAAATTGTGATTCCATCTATGTAAAAAAATTAACATTTCACTTTATTATATGGGGGTACTCATGTATTTATGATATCTTCGAGATTACGAAAGTGGGAGGTCTATGAGTGAATAAGAGAGAGAGAGAGAGAGAGAGAGAGAGAGAGAGAGAGAGAGAGAGAGAGAGAGAGAGAGAGAGAGAGAGAGAGAGAGAGAGAGAGAGAGAGAGAGAGATTTCGGTTGCGAGTATTTATTGTGAGCATTATGTCAACAAACACGATGTAACTTCCGGTGTAAGGATAATTATAGGCTATGTTATTGTTTCTTCACGGAACTTCACGGAACGTGCGCATGTGCACGAATTTTGCGTCTTATGGAGAGACGCGTGAGGAGCCGCATCATAGAGATACCTTCACACAAACACTCATTCTTCGACAGTTAGGACAGACAGACAGACAGTTTCCTTGAGGTGCTGTCTTGTTTAGGATCCTGTTCTATGGCCATGCCTGCGCAATTCACGTCCTCTCTCACTTTATATAATATTGGGCTAATGGAGCCCAAACTGGTGTGAAGTGTGTTTTCAGGCCCACCTACTACTACTACAACTACTTCTACTACTACTACTACTACTACTACTACTACTACTACTACTACTACCACTACTACTACTACTTCTACTACTACTACTACTACTACTACTACTACTACTACTACTACTACTACTACTACTACTACTACTACTACTACTACTACTACTACTACTACACTGCAACTAGGTCGAACCTGTCTAAAACGGAATTGGAAGGGAGATCGCATATTTTCCCGTTTTAGACAGGTTTCCGTTATTTCTAGACATATTCCACTCCCTACAGTGAGAACTACATAATACAATATATATATATATATATATATATATATATATATATATATATATATATATATATATATATATATATATATATATATATATATATATATATATACTATGTACAACTTTAATGATATAATATGTACTATGATAATACGATATGACATCATATGTACACGTACTCGTAATACACGTATTTTTGTCTCAATCTATCTATCTGTCTGTCTGTCTGTCTGTCTGTCTCTGTCTCTGTCGTCTGGGAGTCTGACATTTGGAACATCTAAAAATGCATTTTTGGAGCACTAAAATGTGACATTTGGAGCTCTACCGAAAAAAAACAAGCAAAAATGCAGTATGACATTTGGAGCACTATCGAAAAACAAGTAAAAATGCAGTAAAAATGCAGTGACATTTGGAGCACTATCGAAAAACAAGTAAAAATGCAGTATGACATTTGGAGCACTATCGAAAAAAAACAAGTAAAAATAAAAACTATCGAAAAACAAGTAAAAATGCAGTATGACATTTGGAGCACTATCGAAAAACAAGTAAAAATGCAGTATGACATTTGGAGCACTATCGAAAAACAAGTAAAAATGCAGTATGACATTTGGAGCACTATCGAAAAACAAGTAGTATCGACCGTAGTATCGACGGCCGATTTATACACTTCGCATCTGTGTTGGCAAAAGCTATGTCACTCACCTGACATTGACTTAGATTTTTTTTTTTTAAAGTCTCCTCACTTTACACAATCTAAACTGTATTAACTTTTAACTTTTTGGCTGTCAGTGGATTTTTTTATTTAAAACGTTTTGGAAGTAAAAACAAAAGCTACTGACCTTCAGAATGACTTCACAAAAACATGCACGATAATAACTATTCTAAGTGGTTTATAAACAAGTGCTCTCATCGGCTCTCTGAGGTCCGCTCCATTGGTACATAACCAGTCCGTTTTCCCACTGTCCTCACTCAACATTCTCAATTTGCCACACTTCTCTACCGTCAACAACTCTGTAAATACAAAGCTCGGATATTTCTTCTTCATGCCTTTTTATAATTTTAACAATTTCCAACAAAAAAAACATTTTCAATGCCGCCTCATATCATGAGACAGTCTCAACTCTGTACAAATAAAGAGGGGAGGTGTTTACTTTTTAAAAAACTATTCAGTAATCGGTTGTAAACTGATTTGTTAACTTGTATTCGATACTGAACGCCAAAAATGTGGTACCGTACTCCAAATGTCACATAGCAGCATTCTTTGAAATAAAATGGTGCTCCAAATTATCCCATAGCGGTTTCCTTTGAAATAAAGTAGTGCTCCAAATGTCATACACCCCCCCCCTCTCTCTCTCTCTCTCTCTCTCTCTCTCTCTCTCTCTCTCTCTCTCTCTCTCTCTCTCTCTCTCTCTCTCTCGCTCTCTCTCTCTCTCTCTCTCTCTCTCTCTCTCTCTCTCTCTCTCTCTCTCTCTCTCTCTCTCTCTCTCTCTCTCTCTCTCTCCCTCTCTCTCTCTCTCTCTCTCCTCCCTCTCTCCCCTCCCTCCCTCTCTCTCTCTCTCTCTCTCTCTCTCTCTCTCTCTCCCTCTCTCTCCTCTCTCTCTCTCTCTCCTCTCTCTCTCTCTCTCTCTCTCTCTCTCTCTCTCTCTCTCTCTCTCTCTCTCTCTCTCTCTCTCTCTCTCTCTCTCTCTCTCTCTCTCTCTTAACTTTGCTTCGTTGTTCAACCCGTAGAAAATCGATTGAACTGATCTTCTTGTTTACTTAACGTACATCAATCTATCTATCTTGAACTTGATCATGTATTTTAGCAGCATAAAATAATTAACATCTCTAACAAATGCTTATGAAGAAAACACCCCTAAAAAAAGCAATGTTCAGGCCTCAATGGTGGTCCAACGGTACTCCACTCGTTTGCATACATAAGATTAAGGCAGGCTGGCAAGGAGGTCAGACAGACAGACAAACAGACATCTACACGATGGCGCGGATGACAAGGCATCGACTCGTGTAGTATGGCGCGCTTGGCAGAGTAGTATGAGACGGATTTTTTCAATTTTTAAATGTTCCACAACGCCGATTTTGGTAAACTTTTAGTTGTTAGTTGTTAGTTCGTAGACATGCCATGAACATAGTTCAGCAATAAAAGAATAGAAAGCAATTAGTTTGATCTAAAAAGATATCGGTCCTGAACTATGATCTCAGCTATTGCACGTCCCTCGGCCGCCAGGCAGTTTACATGAAGATACAACATCGATGAGGCAAGTTTTATCGCACAACAAACCGTAGATTAAAGGATGTCTTCTACCCAACTTTTGCCATTTATTTACTCAGCGTGTCTTGAATAATTGTAGACTAACATAGATCTAATAAATCATGCTATGTCTAGCACGAATCATGTGCCGAGATTTGAACTCTGGCCTCTTGATCGTTTCTTGAGCTAGAAATTAAACAAACGTCTGTGGAGTAATACACATCGGGTTTCCACTTGAAAGACACCTAAAATCTAGATATAGATCTAGATATAGGTTGTTTCCAAAAGACACACTAAAATCTAGATATAGATCACACATCACTTGAATGACACACCTAAAATCTAGATATAGATCTACGCATTGCGTTTTTGCACTTGAATGACACCCTAAAATCTTGCGTTGTTTGCAGATAAGATCTAGATATACACATTGCGTTGTTTGCACTTGAATGACACCTCTAAAATCTAAAATCTAGATATAGATCTACACATCGCGTTGTTTGCACTTGAATGACACCCTAAAATCTAGATATAGATCTACACATTGCGTTATTTGCACTTGAATGACACCATTGCGTTATTTGCCTAAAATCTAGATATAGATCTTAACTGAATGACACCTAAAATCTAGCTGCAGGATTGAATGACACCCCTAAAATCTAGATTAGATTCTTGCGTTATTTGCACTTGAATGACCCCTAAAATCTAGATAGATCTACACATTGCTTATTTGCACTTGAAAGTTCACACCTAAAATCTAGATATAGATCTTAACAGACTGCAGGATTGTTGTTGTTCTCTTGACCTGGTTTCATCTCATTTTCATTTATGGTAATTTGTTAGCCGATGTCATTGCATCCGCTTCGTATGTCTGCCAGATTTTCCTCACATTCTGTTTTTGATTTGACATGATACCAAGGAAAAGCCAGTAATAGATTAAGGGAATACGTTTGATAATAACCTTCAAATGTCAGCTTGAACACTTTCACTTGATGAGTTAAGATCAATAAATCTAGATTCTAGATCTATCATAATCTTAGATTCTAAATCTATCATAAGATCTTAGATTCTAGATCTATCATAATCTTAGATTATAGATTATCATAATCTTAGATTATAGATCTTAGATTGTAATCTATCATAAAGCTTAGATTCTAGATCTATCATAATCTTAGATTCTAGATCTATCATAATCTTAGATTGTAGATCTATCACAATCTTAGATTGTAGATTATCTAATCTTAGATCTATCATAAATCTTAGATTGTAGATCTATCACAATCTTAGATTATAGATCTATCATCAAGCTTAGATTGTAGATCTATCATAATCTTAGATTGTAGATCTAATGACAGCAGATTCGATCTATATTGATTCTAGATCTAAAGGCATGGTGATTCTAGATCTATCATAATCTTAGATTGTATAATTAGATTATATCAAACAGCAGACGATGTCTGGATATGGATAAATAACAAGTGGAAAGACTAGACTTGGGTTGTTGTTGGGTTGTTTTTGTTTTTTGTTTGTTTTTTTGGGGGGTTTTACCCACACCCACAAATAAGGTGATCTCGGGGTGTTTTAGTGGGAGTTGTAAGTTTTGCCCAGACTACCCTATAAACAGTCAAGTGATCTTTAATGTGTGCAGTGTGTTGTGATCTAAACACGAGACCTCCTTTATGGTGCGTCTTAAATGGGACTACTAGGTGTCGATCTACCTACTTGGATAAGGTGATGGGAAAATAGATTTTACTTTGTTTTTTAACTCGAGAAAAATTATAAAACTTGCCGGGGCTTAACCCCACGACCTTTTCGTTAACAAATCTCCAAGATTTCATGTAAAGTTGGAACACATGTTGTGTCAGGACACAATGGAATTATACACTTTGACACAAACAACCCGTGTAGATAGACGCTGAATTAGATGCATGAAAATATAGCCAACTCCTGAGACTTCCATCAGAGCTGCTATTAGCACTATTTGTAATGCAGTTAGTGGTGTCGGTGGCCGAGCAGTTAGGCTGCCGGACTGGGGATCATGAGGTTCGGAGTTCGAATCCCTAGCAAAACAGGGTCCGACGTTGTGTTCCTTGGGAAGACACGTAACACGCATTTTCCCCACTCTACCCAGGTAGAAATGGGTACAAGCACTAACTTGGGAGTACAAACTTGCGTCAGACTAGCGTCCTGGCCAGGAGATGATTATCGACACATGTTCCGCATTACGCTATAGAAGCCGTGATAAACTCCGGTTACATGGGGCATTAAGGGCCATGAAGGAATTTTACTTACCTTACTTAATGAAGTTACGATTATTAGATTGTAATGGTCCTATGCCCATGAAATGCAAAGGAAAACATTGAGTTTTAAGTTTGATGTTGAGCACGATAATGGCATTGTGCCATGAGCTTTTGAGATACACTTCACTGGATGTCGGTTCCAATATATATATATAGGTGACATATATAATATATATATATATATATATATATATATATATATATATATATATATATATATATATATATATATATATATATATATATATATATATATATATATATATATATATATATATATATATATATATATATATATATATACATACATACATATCCCGAGTATGCGATATATGTCTTATCTTTGACTTTCTGTGTGGGGCAGTAACGAGGGTTACAAAGATTTTACAAATTATTTTCAGGTTTTGATTAGCATTACGATATCGATTTTCTTTCCGTTCTGTGAAGAGGTTACTCCGCTAGTAGTTGTTATGAAAGCGGTTTCTTCGAAAGAAGAAAAAAAGCACACATTTCATTTACAGTGGGTTTGCATTTTATAAATGTGGATCGTGGTGTAACGAGCTTGTTCGGATGTAAGTTAAATTTATAAATATCCATTTCTTCTAAAAGATTACAAAAGCCCACAATTATTTAATATTCAAGAGAAAAAGTACCTTTGGGTGATCATTACCGTATTTGTATGCAAAGTACAGATTTCAGCTGAGCCGACGACGATGACATAAATAATATAACCAGCAAAGAGCAAAACGGAAAAAGTAAAAAAGAAAAAGAAATGTACAGCAGAACACAAGCTCAATATAGAAGAAGTAGTACTATAGTTCCCCCGCGAAAAGTATAGGAAATCTCATAACTCACTCTTCAGTTTGTTTTCCTCAAACTGTACACAGAATTGCCCATTTTTTGATTACCTTACGGCAAATGTGATCACCTACTAATTAGCAACCACCCTTTCCCATCAAAACATCCCATTGGAGACACACAAAAATCCTCATATCATCGATATTCATTCCGGCTCTTTGCTAACAGAACAAAATCTGGACCCTCAAGGCAAGAGGAGGATCAAGGAAAAGGTGGATCGACAGAGTCCAAGAGACCCTCCAAAAGAACAGCATGTCGATCCACAAGGCAACACACCTGGCCCACGTCCGACAGTTGCATCTCCTCTCGACTGTCCATCCAAAAGACAACACACCTGGCCAACGTGCGACAGTTGCATCTCCTCTCGACTGTCCATCCAAAAGGCAACACACCTGGCCAACGTGCGACAGTTGCATCTCGTCTCGACACCTTGCGGTATAAGACTATAGAAAAAGAAAAAAGAAATGTATTTACGGTACAAGCGTGGTATGCATTTTTGCGTGTGTACATTTATGTACGTGTGCATACGCATGTCTGTGCATGTGTGTGTGTGTGTGTGTGTGTGTGTATGTATGTATGCTGTGTGCTGTGTGTGTGTGTGGGTGGGTGTGTTTGTGTATGTGTGTGTGTGTATTTCTATAAGTTTTGGATTGGTGCGATTACGCGGGTGGATGGGTTTATTGTAAAAATTGGAGGCGTATAAATATCTCCTTTTGACTGAACTAAATTCATCGTTTCTTTCCTTATTTATTTATCTTGAAAGGCAATGTGTCATCCACTCGGCCATAAGGTCATGGGTTCAAAACCTGACGCTTGCAATATTTACTCGAGTTTTTCCGAGTAAAACCTACCCCCCCCCCGCCCCCTCCTGGTCGAGCCAGGTCATTCGACAAGGAGGTCCCTTGTAGGTATCACAACACTGTGCACTTTAAACCCCTAGGCAGTTTACAAGGTAATCCGGGCAACATTACAATATCCTACCGAAACGCCAGAGATTACCTCAGTTGTGGATGTGGGTAAAATAATATGTAAGACATAAAATTGTACTATGAGAGAGCGTGGAGCTACTACGAGAGAGCGTGGAGCTACTGCGAGAGACCGTGGAGATATTACGAGAGCTAAGACAGATAATGGAGCTAAGAGAGATCATGAAGCTAAGAGAGATCGTGAAGCTAAGAGAGATGATGGAGCTAAGGAGATCATTGAGCTAAGAGAGATCATGGAGCTAAGAGAGATCATGGAGCTCAGAGATCATGAACTAAGAAAGATCATGAAGCTAAGAGAGATGATGGAGCTAAGAGAGATCATGAAGCTAAGAGAGATCATGGAGCTAAGAGATATCATGGAGCTAAGAGATCATGGAGCTAAGACAGGCCGTGAAACTACTAAGAGAGACCGTGAAGCTTCTACGAGACCAAAAAGAGATCATCGAGCTAAGAGAAATCATGGAGCTAAGAGAGATCATGGAGCTAAGAGAGATCTTGAAGCTAAGAGAGATCATGAAGCTGAGAGATCAAGGAGCTAAGAGAGATCAATGAGCTAAGAGATCATGGAGATAAGAGATCATGGAGCTAAGAGAGATCATGGAGCTAAGAGAGATCAAGGAGCTAAGAGAGATCAAGGAGCTAAGAGAGATCAATGAGCTAAGAGAGATAATGGAGCTAAGAGATCATGGAGCTAAGAGAGACCAATGAGCTAAGAGAGATCATGGAGCTAAGAGAAATCGTGAAGCTACTACGAGACCTAAAAGAGATCATGGAGCTAAGAGAGATCATGGAGCTAAGAGAGATCATGGAGCTAAGAGAGATCAATGAGCTAAGAGAGATCATGGAGCTAAGAGAGATCGTGAAGCTACTACGAGACCTAAAAGAGATCATCGAGCTAAGAGAAATCAGAGCTAAGAGATCATGGAGCTAAGAGAGATCATGGAGCTAAGAGAGATCATGGAGCTAAGAGAGATCAAGGAGCTAAGAGAGATCAATGAGCTAAGAGAGATCATGGAGCTAAGAGAGATCGTGAAGCTACTACGAGACCTAAAAGAGATCATGGAGCTAAGAAAGATCATGGAGCTAAGAGAGGTCATGAATCTAAGAGAGATCAAGGAGCTAAGAGAGATCAATGAGCTAAGAGAGATCATGGAGCTAAGAGAGCCGTGAAGCTACTAGAGACCTAAAAGAGAACATGGAGCTAAGAGAGATCATAGAGCTAAGCGAGATCATGGAGCTAAGAGAGATTATGGAGCTAAGAGAGACTATGGAGATAAGAGAGATTATTGAGCTAAGAGGCTAAGAGAGATTATGGAGCTAAGAGAGATCATGGAGCTACGTGAAGCTACTACGAGAGACCGTGGAACTACTTCGAGAGATTGTGAAGCTAAGAGAAATTGTGAAGCTACTACGAGAGCTAAGAGAGATCGTGGAGCTAAGAGAGACCATGGAGCTAACAAAGATCGTGGATCTAAGAGATATCGTAGAGCTAAGAGAGACCGTGGAGCAAAGGCAGGTCATGGAGTTAAGAGAGATTTCGGAGCTCAGAGAG
Source organism: Doris montereyensis (assembly GCA_037039925.1). Lineage (NCBI taxonomy): Eukaryota > Metazoa > Mollusca > Gastropoda > Nudibranchia > Dorididae > Doris > Doris montereyensis. Next base: position 159,243 of record JAXRKP010000626.1, on the reverse strand, counting down.
ATCTCGGAGCTTAGAGAGATCGTGGAGGAAGAAAGATAGTTGAGTTAAGAAAGATTGCGCAGCTAAGAGAGATCGTGGAGCTAAGAGATGTCGTGCAGCTAAGACAGATCGTTGAAATAAGAGAGAATCGTGGAGCTATGACAGATCGTGGACTTAAGAGAGATCGCGGAGCTACGATAGATCGTGGACTTAAGAGATATTGTAGAGCTAAAAGAAATTGTTGAGTTAAGAGACATAGTGGAGCTAAGAGAGATAGTGAAGCTAAGACAGACCATAGAGCTAAGAGATATCGTGAACTTAGAGAGATTGTGCACTTAAGAGAGATTGATGGACCTAAGAGAGATTATGGAGTTAAGAAAGATGGTGGAGCTAAGAGAAATCATGAAGCTAAAAGAGATTGTAGAGCTAAAAGAAATCGTGGACATTAATGACAAGAGAGATCGTGCGGTTAAGAGAGTTAGTCGATCTAAGAGAGATAGTGGATCTAAGAGAGATCGTGGAGAAAGAAATAAGATGGAGCTAAGAGACATCGTCGAGTTAAGAGAGACATGGAGCTAAAAGAGATCGTGGAGTTAAGAAATATGGTGGAGCTAAGAGAGATCGTGAGGTAAGAGAGATCGTGGAGCTAAGAGAGATCGTGGAGCTAAGAGAGATCGTGCAGTTAAGAGAGATCGTGGAGCTAAGGGAGATCGTGGAGTTAAGAAAGATGGTGGAGCTAAGAGAGATCGTGGAGCTAAGAGATCGTGAAGCGAAGAGATATCGTGGGGTTAAGAGATATCGTGGGGTTAAGAGAGATCGTGGAGTTAACAGAGATCGTGGATCTAAGAGAGATCGTGGAGCTAGGAGAGATCCTGGAGCTAAGAAAGATAGTCGAGCTAAGCGAGATCGTGGAGCAAAGAGAGATCGTGGAGATAAGAGAGATCGTGAAGCTAAGAGAGATCGAGAGCAAGCTAAGAGATCATGAAGCTAAGCTGAAGAGAGATCGTGAAGCTAAGAGAGATCGTGAAGCTAAGAGAGACCGTGAGGCTAAGAGAGATCGTGAAGCTAAAGAGATCATGTGAAGCTAAGAGAGATCGTGAAGCTAAGAGAGACGTGAAGCTAAGAGAAATCGTGAAGCTAAGAGATCGTGAAGCTAAAAGAGACCAGCTAAGAGAGATCGTGAAGCTAAGAGAGACCGTGAAGCTAAGAGAGATCGTGCAGCTAAGAGAGATCGTGAAGCTAAGAGAGATCGTGAAGCTAAGAGAGATCGTGAAGCTAAGAGAGACCGTGAAGCTAAGAGAGATCGTGAAGCTAAGAGAGATCGTGAAGCTAAGAGAGAGTGTGAAGCTAAGAGAGATTGTGAAGCTAAGAGAGAGTGTGAAGCTAAGAGAGAGTGTGAAGCTAAGAGAGAGTGTGAAGCTAAGAGAGAGTGTGAAGCTAAGAGAGATCGTGAAGCTAAGATATGTGATATCGTGAAGCTAAGAGATTGTGAAGCTGAGAGAGACCATGAAGCTAAGAGAGATCGTGAAGCTAAATGAGATCGTGAAGCTAAGAGAGTGTGTGAAGCTAAGAGAGATCGTGAAGCTTAGAGAGACCATGAAGCTAAGAGAGATCGTGAAGCTAAATGAGATCGTGAAGCTAAGAGAGTGTGTGAAGCTAAGAGAGATCGTGAAGCTAAGAGAAATTGTGAAGCTAAAAGAGATCATGAATCTAAGAGAAATTGTGAAGCTAAGCGAAATCGTGAAGCTAAGAGAAATTGTGAAGCTAAGAGAGACCGTGAAGCTAAAAGAGACCATGAATCTAAAAGAGACCATGAATCTAAGAGAGACATTGAAGCTAGGAGAGACTGTGAAGCTAAGAGAGACCGTGAAGCTGAAATTATGAAGGTAAGATAGATTGTGAAGCTAAGAGGGGAGTGTGAAGTTAAGAGATTCTGAAGCTAAGAGAGATTGTAAAGCTAAGAGTGACTGTGGAGCTATGAGAGATTGTGAAGCTAAGAGAGATTGTGAAGCTAATCAAGAAGAGCTTGTGAAACTAAGAGAGACCGTGCAGCTAAGAGAGATTGTGAAGCTAATGAGAGACCGTGAAGCTAAGATAGAGTGTGAAGCTAAGAGAGAGTGTGAAGCTAAGAGAGAGTGTGAAGCTAAGAGAGAGTGTGAAGCTAAGAGAGAGTGTGAAGCTAAGAGAGAGTGTGAAGCTAAGAGAGAGTGTGAAGCTAAGACTGACTGTGAAGCTAAGAGAGAGTGTGAAGCTAAGAGAGAGTGTGAAGCTAAGAGAGACTGTGAAGCTAAGAGAGAGCGTGAAGCTAAGAGAGACTGTGGAGCTAAAGACTGTGAAGCTAAGAGAGATTGTAAAGCTAAGACTGACTGTGAAGCTAAGAGAGACTGTGAAGCTAAGAGAGATCGTGAAGCTAAGAGATTGTGTGAAGCATCGTGAAGCTAAAACATCATGGAGCTAAGAAAGATCATGGACCAAGGACAGATCATGGAGCTGACATAAGATCATGGAGCTAAGAAAGATTATTAAACTAAGAGAGATCATGGAGCTAGGAGATCATGGAGCTAAGAGAGATCATGGAATTAAATAAGATCGTGGAGCTAAGAGAGATCATGGAGTTAAGAGAGATCGTGAGCTTAGAGATCATAGAGCTAAGAGATCGATCATGGAGCTAGAGAATCATGGAGCTAAGAGAAATCATGGAGTTAAGAGAGATCGTGGAGCTCTCAAGAGAGATAATGGAGCTAAGAGAGATCATGGAGCTAAGAGAGATCGTTGAGCTAAGAGAGATGGTGGAGCTAAGAGAGATTGTCACACTCATGAGAGATCGTTGAGAACAAGTGAGAAAAGAAAATGATCATAAGAGAAAATAAAAGCATGGAATTTGAGATCGATGAATTGCGTAATTAAAAGGGAAATGAAAAATGGCATTGAATTTGAGATTGATGAATTGCGTAATTAAAAGAGAAATTAAAGCATGGAATTTGAGATTGATGAATTGCGTAATTAAAAGGGAAAGAGAACACCATGATCAAAAACCAAGCCAGAAAGGAAAACCTAATCAAAGAAGGAGCAGGGTATGTTGAGACAAGTTATGTCCATTTACATTTACATGTATCTCAATAGAAAATTCATGAATAATGTATATATTCCACTGTTATTCTTCATTCTGAGCTAAACAATCATCTCAGAATGGTAGCCTTAAACTCTATGCATTTGTGAAATCACGCAAACGTTTCCACAGATAATATCACACATACGTGGTCTAGACGACAACTCATAAGACAAAAATGTTCAAAACACAAAAGTTCACTTAAGACTTAAGTAGTCTGGACAAAGGTCAAAGGGATGGCAAGTGGAATCAACAACAAAATAACACATGATAATATCTTCACACGGCCAGGGTGGGGAGGGCAATAGTCCAGAGGCAAGTGTCGGCCTCTGAACCAAAAAATCGTGAGTTCGAGCCCCCGCCGAAAGTTGAAAAGTTTTCTCGAGTTTTTTTTTCGATCAAAATCCAGGTAGGTAGATCGACACCTAGTCCCATCGAAGACGGACGATAAAAAGGAGGTCCTGTATAAACAAGTTCCCAACACTCTGTGCATATTAAAGATCCCTTGGCTGTTTATAGCGCAGTCCGGGCAAAATTAAAACCCTACCAAAAAACCCCGAGATCACCTTAGTTGTGGATGTGGGTACAATCAGATGAAACCAAAATCAGACGGTCAAGCCTCACAAAATGCTAAATGTTCAAAGCTAACAATACACGCGACAAATACACAAGACAAAAGAAGAAGAAAAAAAGTGTGAAGTAAAATAAGTAATATACTCTGTGTTAAGCGTAGAATAATCAGGACTAAAGTCACGATGTTCCTAGCACCTATACCAGATAACGTGGTAGTTTTTCCATTACTTTCTAGACCGCCTTTACTTTAACCGAGTCTGAATAGACTTAGTCCCCCATTTCGCTGATGGATCGACAGGAGAGCCACACAAATTGAACTCAGGTCTCTTGGGTGATAGTGCAGACATTCAAACGACTGAGCAACCGACGCCTCTCAAGACAAAAATTATACCAGATGGAATTATACATTCATGACAAAATTATACCAGATAGAATTACACATTCATGACAAAATTATACCAGATAGAATTACACATTCATGACAAAGGCTCAATGTACAAAATTACACAAGACAAAAATAAATCAGATAAAAGTGCACACAATAAAAGCTCCCAATGCAAAATTACACCAAGACGAGAGTTCACCAGATATAAGTATGCAAAAGGTCACAATGCAAAAATATACCAGACAAAACTAAACATGATAAAGTTACCCAAGACAAAAAGCTCACCAAAAAAATTAAACACCACAGACGTACTCACGAATAAAGCATACAAGACGAAAGTAAAAACAAAAATAAACACACGACAAAATAACAGAAAACAACAAAAGTACACGAGCTACTCAAAACTAAACAACAAAATTTATACGCGACAAATGAACATTCGACGAAAGTACACAAGACAGAAATTGACCAGACAGAAATAAACAAGACAAAATTATACAAGACAAAATAAACAAGACAAAATTATACAAGACAGAAAATAAACAAGACAAAATTATACAAGACAGAAATAAACAAGACAAAATTATACAAAACAGAAATTGACCAAAAAAACAAGAAATAAACAAGACAAACACACAAGACAAAAACAAGACAAAAGTATACATACAGAAATAAACAAGACAAAAGTACACAAGACAGAAATAAACAAGACAAAAGTACAAGACAAAATAAACAAGACAAAAGTACACAAGACAGAAATAAACAAGACAATAGTATACAAGACAGAAATAAACAAGACAAAGTAGTACACAAGACAGAAATAAACAAGACAAAAGTACACAAGACAGAAATAAACAAGACAATAGTATACAAGACAAAATAAAGCAAGACAAAAGAACACAAGACAGAAATAAACAAGACAATAGTATACAAGACAAGAAATAAGACAAGACAAAAGAACACAAGACAGAAATAAACAAGACAATACTAAACAAGAGAATGAAAGCATACAAGACAAAATAAACAAGACAAAAGAACACAAGACAGAAATAAACAAGACAATATAGTATACAGAGAACACAAGACAGAAATAAACAAGACAATACAACACAAAAGTACATGAGACAAGAGTACATAGACAATAATGCACAACACAAACAAGACACAAGACAAATGTATACATGAGAGAGACAACAGAGAGAGAGAGAGACAGAGAGAGAGAGAGAGAGAGAGAGAGAGAGAGAGAGAGAGAGAGAGAGAGAGAGAGAGAGAGAGAGAGAGAGACAGAGAGAGAGAGAGAGAGAGGGAGAGAGAGACAGACAGACAGACAGACAGACAGACAGACAGAGAAAGAGAGAGAGAGACAGACAGACATACAGACAGACAGACAGACATAGAAGGAGAGAGACAGACAGGCAGACAGACAGACAGAGACAGAGACACAGAGAGAGACAGAGACAGAGAGAGACAGAAACACAGAGAGAGAGAGAGAGAGAGAGAGAGAGAGAGAGAGAGAGAGAGAGAGAGAGAGAGAGAGAGAGAGAGAGAGAGAGAGAGAGAGAGAGAGGGAGAGAGAGCAGAGAGAGAGAAAGCGAGAAAGAGAGAGAGAGAGAGACAGAGAGAGAGAGACAGAGAGAGAGAGAGAGAGAGAGAGAGAGAGAGAGAGAGAGAGAGAGAGAGAGAGAGAGAGAGAGAGAGACAGAGACAGAGAGAGAGAGAGACAGAGACAGAGACAGAGAGAGAGAGAGAGAGAGAGAGAGAGAGAGAGAGAGAGAGAGAGAGAGAGAGAGAGAGAGAGAGAGAGAGAGAGAGAGAGACAGAGAGAGAGAGAGAGAGAGAGAGAGAGAGAGAGAGAGAGAGAGAGAGAGAGAGAGAGAGAGAGAGAGAGAGAGAGAGAGAGAGACAGAGACAGAGAGAGAGAGAGAGAGAGAGAGAGAGAGAGAGAGAGAGAGAGAGAGAGAGAGCACAGACGGGGAGAAAGAGAAAGAGAGAGAGAGAGAGAGAGGGAGAGCAGAGAAAACGAGAGAGAAGAGAGAGAGAGAGAGAGAGAGAGAGAGAGAGAGAGAGAGAGAGAGAGAGAGAGAGAGAGAGAGAGAGAGAGAGAGAGAGAGAGAGAGAGAGAGAGAGAGAGAAAGAGAGAGAGAGAGATTTAGAGATTTACAGTCAGACGGCAGACAGATATTGCTGTTTAAGTAAATTACATGACTCTAGAGTTTTAAGTCAACCAAGTCGGAGAAGAGTTATTACGACTTAAAACACTTCTTGTTTGCATTGTTGATTTTCTTGTCACAAATTGTACACAGTTTCATGCTTGATATATAAAATTCATGTTGTGTATTATATATTTATATATATATATATATATATATATATTATGTATATATATATATATATATATTTATATATATATATATATATATATATATATATATATTACTATATTGTTCCTAGAATATGTAATGCGCCTAGAGCCTTACCCTTGATGAGTGCTCAATAGAAATGTACATTATTTTCATTATTATTAATAATAATGTGCAACGTTAAATGCAGCAGTGGGAATAACATGCTCAACAAGCCCCACCAACCCCCCCTCCCCCTTCCTCCCCCCGCCCTTCCCCTTTACCTGTGTGAAGCCACTGACTTGTCGCAAGCCTTCTTCCAGGCTGACACCAATTTATTATACGGCAGTGGGAATAACACGTTCGATGTCCCTCCCAAGGGCACGTAATCGGGCAAGAGGAAACTATACCCTGTGACCGATTATCGTTCCTGAGACCACTGCTACCCCCAGCCATCGAGTGATGGATTCGTTTATTGAAGTATGTGCGGGCATCAAGGAGCAAGGTTGATGAAGACATAAACTTATTGATGAAGATTGAGCCAGAAAATTGTATTGCTAAATAGATAGCAGGAGAGAGAGAGAGAGAGAGAGAGAGAGAGAGAGAGAGAGAGAGAGAGAGAGAGAGAGAGAGAGAGAGACACACACACACACACACACACAAAGAGATAGAGACATAGAGAGACATACAGAGAGAGACCGACAGACTGACTTACAGACAGAAAGACAGACAGACAAAGACAGAGACAGACACAGAAACAGACAGACAGACAAACAGCCAGGAACACAGACTGACAGACAGACAGACGGATAGACAAATAAACAGACAAACAGACAGACTGACAGTGAAGAGAAGTGACTAGTGAGACAACCATTTTACGGACAGACCTTAGCTGAAACGATGAGAAACATTATAAGAAATAGATAGATAGATGAATAGATAGATAGATAGATAGATAAATAGATATATAAATAGATATATAGATAGATGAATAGATATATAGATAGATAGATGAATAGATAGATAGATAGATAGATAGAAAGATAAATAGATAGATAAATAGATAGATAAATAGACAGATAGATAGAAAGATACATAGATAGATAGATAGATAGAAAGATAAATAGATAGATAAAATGATAGAAAGATAGATAGATAGATAAATAGATAGATACATAGATAGATAGATATATAGATAGATAGATCAATAGATAGCTAGATAAATAGATAAATAGATAGATAAATAGATAGATAGATAGGTAGATAGATAAACATATAGATAAACAGATAGCTAGATAGATAGATAGATAAATAAATAGATAATAGATAGATAGTTAGATAGATAGATAGATAAATAGATCCATAGATAGTTGGATATATATATAGATAAATATATAAATAGATCCATAGATAGTTGGGATAGATATATATATATATATATATATATAGATAGATAGATAGTTAGATAGATAGAAGGATAAATAGATAAATAGATAGATAAATAGATAAATAGATAGATAAATAAATAAATAGGTAGATAGATAGATAGATAGTTAGATAGATGGATAAATAGATCAATAGATAGTTAGATATATAGATAGATAGATAGATAGATAGATAGATAGATAGATAGATAGATAGATAGATAGATAGATAGATAGATAGATAGATAGGTAAATAGATAGATAGATAGATAGATAGATAGATAGATAGATAGATAGATAGATAGATGAATAGATAGATAGATAGATAGATAGATAGATAGATATATAGATACGTACATACGTACATACATACATACATACATACATACATACATACATACATACATACATACATACATACATACATACATACATACATACATACATACATAAACAGATAGGTAAATAAATAAATAAATAGATAGATAACTAAAACAAAATAGAAATGGGAGGGACAGAAATAGGAATAATTTGAAATGATAATAAATTGATCGAATGATTGATTGATGAATTGTTTGATTCATTCATTCATTGTTTAATTGATTGATTGATTGCTGAAAATTGAGTATTTGGTGTTGGTATTACATTCAATGTAACAATCAATGTTGCATGGATGTGAGTGGTGGTAATTGAATGTTGCTGACAAGTTGTGTATGGAAGAAAGTGAAATCAGTGCGTGTCATGTTCAACTTGAAGAGTTATTTGCGACTCGGCCATTGGTTTGCAATATCCATTGCTCTTCAAACTATCCACGTCAGGGCTTCACAATTGGCTCCCCTTTTAACTCCAAGTGTGTTAGCAAATATTTTGTCCACCAGATAATTCACCTGTGAGCACTTACTAAAATTTAAAAAAAAAAAAAAAAAATTCGTCAGAGGCAGCAACTTATTGACAGGACACAAAACCCAACTCTGTTGTGTTGTCATAATCCCCACTTTCGAAGCGAGCCACTGACATCCGCCAGTGGCTTCCGGGTCGGTGGTTAAGTTTGGAAAGGATCATCAACTGTCATGGAAGTGAAACAAGAGAGACCTCCCCCACCCCCTCTCTGCCTTTGTCTATGTCTCTGTACTTTTGTCTGTTTGTGTATCTGTGTTTTTGTCTGTGTGCCTGTCTGGTTGATCGGCTCCCTGTCTCTGTGTCTGTCTGTCTGTCTGTCTGTCTCTCTCGCTCCCTCCCTCTCTCCTCTCTCTCTTTCTCTCTCTCTCTCTCTCTCTCTCTCTCTCTCTCTCTCTCTCTCTCTCTCTCTCTCTCTCTCTCTCTCTCTCTCTCTCTCTCTCTCTCTCTCTCTCTCTCTCTCCCTCTCTCTCTCTCTCTCTCTCTCTCTCGCTCCCTCTCTCTCTCTCTCTCTCTCTCCCTCTCTCTCCTCTCTCTCTCTCTCTCTCTCTCTCTCTCTCTCTCTCTCTCTCTCTCTCTCTCTCTCTCTCTCTCTCTCTCTCGCTCGGCTCCCTCTCTCCTCCCTCCCTCTCCCTCCTCTCCCTCTCCTCTCTCTCTCTCTCTCTCTCTCTCTCTCTCTCTCTCTCTCTCTCTCTCTCTCTCTCTCTCTCTCTCTCTCTCTCTCTCTCTCTCTCTCTCTGTCTGTCCGATTCTGAGTTGGGTTTTTTCATTGTGTTTTTTGACTTAACGGAAGTTGGGCTCTTCCGTTTGAAAATGTAACAAATTGGATTTGAGTGGCCTGTCATGACATGAGATCATGTTGACCTCTGTCTGTCTGTTTCAGATAATGTTGCCTTTCTATTTTGTAACGTCACCATTTTGGTAAATTGCCAAGAGGGGAAGTTATCCCGAAACGAAAAATGAAAATGTCCAGCCCTTCCAGCAAAGCAAATATTTGTCCATCTACACTCACCATTTTTGTCTGCCGATCTGGGTATCGACTTGTCTAAGAATGGAGGGGGGGAGGGAGTGGGGGGCGTGGCCAGATTTTTAAAACGTCCCAATGTATTAATTTATTAGTTCCTGTACCACAACGACAACTGGCACATAACACTGACCGAAGAAGGGGTCGCGTACATTTGTTTAACAAAATATCTCCATGTGTTTATGTCTGTGCGAAGTATCTTTAAGTATTGGGTATCTGTGCGTGTATATCATGCCATTTGTTTAATCTGGAAAATATCTCCATGTGTTTATATGTATCTGTGCGTGTGTATCTTTTAGTGTATATATGTATCTGTGCGTGTGTATCTTTTAGTGTATTATGTATGTGTGTATCTTTTAGTGTATATGTATATGTATCTGTGCTTTAAGTGTATATGTATATATGTATCTGTGCGTGTGTATCTTTTAGTGTATATGTATCTGTGTCTTTAAGTGTGCGTGTGTATCTTTTAGTGTATATGTATCTGTATGTGTATCTTTTAGTGTATATGTATCTGTTGTATCTTTTTAGTGTGTATCTGTGCGTGTGTATCTTTTAGTGTATATGTATCTGTGCGTGTGTATCTTTTAGTGTATATGTATCTGTGCGTGTGTATATGTATCTTTTAGTGTATATGTATCTGTGCGTGTGTATGTGTATGTGCGTGTATCTTTTAGTGTATATCTGTATCTGTATGTGCGTGTGTATCTTTTAGTGTATATGTATATGTGCGTGTATCTTTTAGTATCTGTGTATCTTTTAGTGTATATGTATCTGTGCGTGTGTATCTTTAAGTGTATATGTATATGTGCGTGTGTATCTTTTAGTGTATATGTATATGTGCGTGTGTATCTTTTAGTGTATATGTATATGTGCGTGTGTATCTTTTAGTGTATATGTATATGTGTGTGTATCTTTTAGTGTATATGTATATGTGCGTGTGTATCTTTTAGTGTATATGTATATGTGCGTGTGTATGTGTATGTGTGTGTGTGTGTGTACGGGCGTGTGGCTTCTGTTTGTTTCACTTTCTCTAATCTAATCTGATGCTTTTTCAGATTGTATTGTTGTCCGCTTCAGCCAGTGGGATGGTTTGGTCTTTTTCACATTCCGACCGCGTGACGTCAAAACACATATTATTGTTTTCAAAAAAACCACAGTTGTGAGATAATTGCAAATTATTGTTTTTAATAAAAACTCGAAAAAATAAATGCGCATTGTTGTTATCACTGACAAAATATGAAACAGTGATTAAACCTACATAGCATTTTCAGGGATTTTCATAGATTTTATTTTTCAAAGGATAAAGACATTAAAGCGAAATAATATCATTTGTCGGAGCATGATCAAAAAATGTGTTTTCGAAAGTATACTCCGACAAAATACATCGCTTTTCGTTTGAACCAGAATTTATATTAGCATGTGAATTGTCAGGCCATGATTGGGAAACGGGTGTCTTTTACGATGCTTTAAAGAAACACATTTAGTTTCTCGGTTGCTCAAAACGGTTTATATGCGTTTTTTCAGAGCATGACATAACCTGCTGCCTCTCTCCCACCTCTCTCCCCCCACCTCTCTCTCTCTCTCTCTCTCTCTCTCTCTCTCTCTCTCTCTCTCTCTCTCTCTCTCTCTCTCTCTCTCTCTCTCTCTCTCTCTCTCTCTCTCTCTCTCTCTCTCTCTCTCTCTCTCTCTCTCTCTCTCTCTCTCTCTCTTCTTCTCTCTCTCTCTCTCTCTCGCTCTCTCTTTTACTCTCTCTCTCTCTCTCTCTCTCTCTCTCTCTCTCTCTCTCTCTCTCTCTCTCTCTCTCTCTCTCTCTCTCTCTCTGTCTCTCCCTGGTTCTCTTCTTCTCTCTCTCTCTTCTCTCTCTCTCTCTCTCTCTGTCCCTTTTCTTCTCTTTCTTCTTCTTCTTCTCTTCTTCTTTCTTCTTCTTCTTCTTCTTCTTCTTCTTCTTCTTCTTCTTCTTCTTCTTCTTCTTCTTCTTCTTCTTCTTCTTCTTCTTCTTCTTTTCTTTTTCGTTGTAGTCGTTTCCTGCTTCTTCTTGTTTTCTTTTTTTATTCTCTTTTTTTCTTAATTATGGCCATTCCACCATTGTTAAAAACACCCCTGTCATCAAATGAATACTTTCACACACCTCCTGTGCATACAAACAGCCCACTAAAAACGTCGAGTACTGACCCCATCCCCCATTCCCCATCCCCCATCCCCCATTCCCCCTCCCGATAAACAGAAACAAATTTGATGAAAGCAATTCTTTCACACTTTTCTTTCTCCATGGTCCGTTACCTCATTAATTATATTCTTAAACCCAATCTCCAACTGTCAATCGCCATGAATTTAAACAGGGGACGCAGATCTGCGTAACACGAAATCAATAATAAAACTGTGGTCCACCAAAGGACATAAATCTAACGCGATAAATCGTGGGCAAATGGAGTATTTCCCAAACAATGTCAAATGACCCCACGTGCGTGACAATAAATCACAAAGTGTGACTTTCACCGTTCCCACCTGGTGACAATCCGCACCTTGTTCCACCTGTTGCTCACCATCTTTAGCTTGTTTATATTTTATTTTTAGAACACAATTTCTGGGGCCAAATCGTCAAATCGGTATTTCATTCCTGCTTTGGGGGGAGCGGGGCCGGGGGCTGTTCTTTTTTCGACCGTTTTACGGCGTTCGTACCGGGCCCAAGCAGCGCACGAGCTGATCATTCAGTGACGATAAAACCCAAGTCGAGATGGCGCTACTGGGGCGGTTGTCCTCTCCCAATTGCCGCGCACATCAACCACATTGGCCGTTGGCGATAAACCAGTCAACGAGCAAGGGAGGCGCCGTGTGTTTTATTGCCTGGAGCTGAGTACCTGTCGTGGACTGGGATTTGGCTTTCGTACGGCCATAAAGATTGGGTAAGCTTTTTCATTTCTTGGCACATAACAAACAATTTGCTATTTGTAACACGGAATTTCTGTCTGTGTTTGTGTGTGTGTGTGTGTGTGTGTTTGTCTGCTTGTCTGTCTGTCTGTATGTCTGCATGTCATTCTCTCTGTCTCTATGTCTCTGTCTCTGTCTCTGACACTGTCTCTGTCTGTCTGTCTCTCTGTGTCTTTCTGTGTCTGTCTGACTGTCTGTCTGTCTGTCTGTCTCTCTCTCTCTCTCTCTCTCTCTCTCTCTCTCTCTCTCTCTCTCTCTCTCTCTCTCTCTCTCTCTCTCTCTCTCTCTCTCTCTCTCTCTCTCTCTCTCTCTCTCTCTCTCTCTCTCTCTCTCTCTCTCTCTCTCTCTCTCTCTCTCTCTCTCTCTCTCTCTCTCTCTCTCTCTCTGTCTCTCTTGTCTCTCTCCTCTCCTCCCTTTCTCCCTCTCTCCGTTTATCTGTCAGTCTGTCTGTCTGTCTGTCTGTCTGTCTGTCTGTCTGTCTCTCTCTCTCTCTCTCTCTCTCTCTCTCTCTCTCTCTCTCTCTGTATATATATATATCTCTGTATATATATCTATCTATCTATATATCTATCTATATATATATCCATCTGTGTGTGTTTTAAAATAACACTCTATGTTGATATTTGTGGTAGGAGGGCTGAGCACAAATAACTTATTTAGTTGAAGTAACTTACGGAAAGGAGAGTAGTAGATGAACTTAATAATAGAATAGATGTTGGAATCCATGTGGTCGAAGATGAGTCAGAAAGAAGATAATGAACGGGCAAAATGTGAGGAGGGAAGAATGGCTAGGGGGTTAAAGACAGGCTGGTGAGTGGGAATGGGGTTGGGGGTAGAGGGAATGGGGCTGGGGGGTTCTGAGGGGGGGGCACAATTGTCAGAGGGAATGGGGCTGGGGGTAGAGGGAAGGGGGCTGGGGGGTAGAGGGAATGGGGCTTGGGGGTATTCAAAAAACGATCCTATTGGCTAGAGGGAATGGGGCTGGGGGTAGAGGGAATGGGGCTGGGGTAGAGGAATGGGGCTGGGGGGTAGGAAGGGGGCTGGGGGGTAGAGGGGGGGGCTGGGGGGTAGAGGGAAGGGGCTGGGGGGTAGAGGGAAGGGGGCTGGGGGTCAGGGGAATGGGGCTGGGGGGTAGAGGGAAGGGGGCTGGGGGAGGGGGATGGGGGTAGAGGGAATGGGGCGTGGACACAAGACAGAATGGAACTGGTGACATCCGCATTAACACCTGGTTGCTACATGATACAAAAATGTTGTCGATAAGAGCGTAGAGCAGTTTTTAAAAAACTTCTTTCCCTTTTATACTCTTTAACTTGTCTTTTATTTCGTTTATTTTTTTTGTTCTTAATTCAACTACATATCACCGTATATATGGTGGGCGAAGTGGCATTTCAATGAAAGAAAGAAATGCCATAAACGTTCCTGATGCAAGAAATGGGGCAGGTAGATGTACGTTGACAGGGTCTTCCATGTGAACGTCCTACGTAGGTCCAGAAGCGAGATGTCGCTGCCACTCAACCAAAAGGTCGAGATTTCAAACCCCGGCGGTCGAACATATTATTCTCGAGTGGTTTTAACTTGGGTT
>JAXRKP010000626.1:130000-137500 GCA_037039925.1 Doris montereyensis | reverse complement strand
CCATCCACCAGTACGAAAATAGGAAGACAGAAAAGGAGACGGGAAGGCAACGTAGTGGAGTGAACAGGGAAGACCTCCTCCCCCCACCCCCCCCACCCCCCAGATACAAGCCTTAGCCAACGACCGAGGAAAATTACTGGAAGCTAAAAGATTAAAGATAAAGGGATTTATAGTGTGTACCCCGATACCAGCAAACGCACACTGACTGTACATCTTTATCCTTCAGTCTGCCATTTAGTTCAAAGTCCTTGGAAACTCCCTCGAGAGAGTACAGTACATCAGCTCGTAAGGCGTTTCGTACTAACTCTTTGACACAATCTTTCTCTACTTACAGCTGGGTACTCATTCACACCTGAGTCATGTGGGGAAAGCAGACTGACATACCTTTCCTAAGGGTGCAATAACGTTTAGTACGAAAAATACCCATGTGCCAGCTATGGGGTTTGAACCAGTGTCGTCGTTATCACAAAGTCACAACACTACCGACTCGCTACGATGTCAGAAATCCTATAGCACGACAGTCCACCGTGCTGCCACCCCCCCCCCCCCCCCCCCACCCTCCTCCCAGTCCACGAACCTGGGGAGGTATAGGGTATGTGCCATGACATCCCAAATGGTTTCAATTCTAGTCATTGATTTTAATTTGATTTGATTTGATTTGATATACCCACATCCACAACTAAGGTGATCCTGTGGTATTTGGTAGAATTTGTTAACGTACACAGAGGGTTGTGATCTGCACACGGGACCTCCCTTTTATCGTCCGTCTCCAATGGGACGAGGTATAGAATCGATCCACCTACTTGGACCAGCGGGTAGAGCTTGCTCGAAATAACTCGAGAAAATGATTCAACGGTTGGCGGGACTCAAACGTTGAGAGGCCGATACCTTGCCCTTGAGAGGCCGAGGTCTTGCCCTTGAGAACCCAACATCTTTCCCTTGAGATGACGACATCTTGCTCTTGAGGGGCCGACATCTTGCCCTTGAGAAGCCGACGTCTTGCCCTTGAGAACCCAACATATTGCCTTTGAGTAGACGACATCTTGCCCTTGAGAGGACGACATCTTGCCTATGAGACGACGACATCTTGCCCTTGAGAGGCCAACATCTTGCCCTTAACAGGCCGACGTCTTGCCCTTGAAAGGCCAACATCTTGCCCCTTGAGAGGCCGACATCTTGCCCTTGAGGGCACGACATCTCGCCCTTGAGAGGCCGACATCTGCCCTTGAGAGGCCAACGTCTTGCCCTTGAGAGGACGACATCTTGCCCTTGAGGGGCCGACATCTTGCCATTGAGAGTCCAGCATCTTGCCCTTGAGAGGACGACAACTTGCATCTTGCCTTTGAGAGGCCAACATCTTGCCCTTGAGCAGCCGATATCTTGCCCTTGAGAGGCCGACATCTTGCCCTTGAGAGGCCGAAATCTTGCCCTTGCAGGGCCGACATCTTGGCCTTGAGAGGTCGATATTTTGTCCTTGAGAGGCCGACACCTTGCCCTTGAGAGGACGACATCTTGCCATTGAGAGGCCGACATCTTGCCCTTGAGAGGCCGACGTCTTGCCATTGAGAGGCCGACATCTTGCCATTCAGAGGCCGACATCTTGCCATTGAGAGGCCGACATCTTGCCCTTGACAGGCCGACGTCGTGCCCTTGAGAGGCTGACATCTTGCCCGCTTGAGAGCACGACATCTTGCCCTTGAGAGGCCGACATCTTGCCCTTGAGAGGCCAACATCTTGCCCTTGAGAGGACGACATCTTGCCCTTGAGGGGCCGACATCTTGCCATTGAGAGTTCGGCATCTTGCCCTTGAGAGGCCGACGTCTTGCATCTTGCCTTTGAGAGGCCGACATCTTGCCCTTGAGCAGCCGATATCTTGCCCTTGAGAGGCCGACATCTTGCCCTTGAGAGGCCAACATCTTGCCCTTGAGAGGCCGACATCTTGCCCTTGCAAGGCCGACATCTTGTCCTTGAGAGGTTGATATTTTGTCCTTGAGAGGCCGACACCTTGCCCTTGAGAGGACGACATCTTGCCCTTGAGGCGCCGACATCTTGCCCTTGAGAGGCCGACATCCGATTGCCCTTGAGCCCTTGAGAGGCCGACATCTTGCCCTTGAGAGGCCGACATCTTGCCCTTGAGAGGCCGACATCTTGCCCTTGAGAGGCCGACATCCTGCCCTTGAGAAGCCCACAACTTGCCCTTGATAGGCCGACACCTCTTGCCATCTTGCCCTTGAGAGGACACCATGTCCTTGAGAGTCAAATTTTTGAGAGGCCGACATCTTGCTATTGAGAGGCCGACATCTTGCCCTTGAGAGGACATCTTTGCCCACATCTTGCCCTTGAGAGGCCAACATCTTGTCCTTGAGAGGCCAACATCTTGTCCTTGAGAGGCCGACGTCTTGCCATTGAGAGGCCGACATCTAGCCCTTGAAAGGCCGACATCTTGCCCTTGAGAAGCCGACATCTTGCCCTTGAGAGGCTGACATCTTGCCCTTGGAGTGGCTGACATCTTGTATCTTGCCCTTGAACACCTTGCCCTTGAGAGGACGACATCTTGCTCTTGAGAGGTCTTTCCCTACAGATGACATCTTGCTCTTGAGAGGCCGACGTCTTGCCCTTGAGAGGTCGACATTTTGCCCTTGAGAGGCCGACATCTTGCCCTTGAGAGACCGACACCTTGCTCTTGAGAAGCCAACATCTCGCCCTTGAGAGGTCCACATCTTGCCCTTGAGAGGTCAACATCTTGCTTCTGAGAGGCCGACATCTTGCCCTTGAGAGCACGACATATAGCCCTTGAGAGACCGACATCTTGCCCTTGAGAAGCCAACATCTTGCCCTTGAGAGGCTGACATCTTACCCTTGAGAAGCCAACACCGTGCCCTTGAGAGGCTGTTATCGTGCCCTTGAGAGGTCGACATCTTGCCCTTGAGAGGCCGACATTTTGCCCTTGAGAGGCCGACATCGTGCCCTTGAGAGGTCGACATCTTGCCCTTGAGAGGCCGACATCTTGCCCTTGAGGAGGCCGACAACTTGCCCTTGAGAGGCCGACACCTTGCCCTTGAGAGGCCGACACCTTACCCAAGGGGCCGACATTTGCCCTCGAGAGGCCGACATCTTGCCATTGAGACGCCGACATCTTGCCCTTGAGAGGCCGACACCTGCCCTTGAGAGGCCGACATCTTGCCAACATCGATGCCCTTGAGAGGCCGACATCTTGCATCTTGCCCTTGAGAGGCCGACATATTGCCCTTGAGAGGCCAACATCTTGCGCTTGACAAGCCGACATCTTGCCCTTGAGAGGCCGACATCTTGCGCTTGAGAGGTTGACATCTTGCCCTTGAGCGGCCGACACCTTGCCCTTGAGAGGTCGACATTTTGCCCTTGAAGGCCGACATCTTGCCCTTGAGAGACCGACACCTTGCTCTTGAGAGGCCGACATCTTGCCCTTGAGAGGTCGACATCTTGCCCTTGAGATCAACATCTTGCCCTTGAGAGGCCGACACCTTGCCCCTTGGAGCCGACATATAGCCCTTGAGAGACCGACATCTTGCCCTTGATCGACATCTTGCCCTTGAGGGTCAACATCTTGCTTTTGAGAGGCCGACACTTGCCCTGGACTATAGCCCTTGAGTCTTTCCTGAAAGCCGACATCTTGCCCTTGAGGGTTGACATCTTACCCTTGAGAAGCCAACACCGTGCCCTTCTGGGCTGTTATCTTGCCCTTGAGAGGCCGACATCTTGCCCTTGAGAGGCCGACATCGTGCCCTTGAGGGGCTGACATCCTGCCCTTGAGAGGCCGACATCTTGCCTTGAGAGGCCGACAACTTACCCTTGAGGGGACCTTGAAGGGCCAATATCTTGCCCTTGATAGGCCGACACCTTGCTCTTGAAGGCCGACACCTTAAGTCTGGGCCGACATTTTGCCCTCGAAGGGACATCTTGCCATTGAGACGCCGACATCTTGCCCTTGAGAGGCCGACACCTTGCCCTTGAGATGCTGACATCTTGCCCTTCAGCCAACACCGTGCCCTTGAGGCCGACATCTCGCCCTTGAGAGGCCGACATCATCTTGCCCTTGAGAAACATCTTGCCCTTGAAAGTCCGACATCTTGCGCATTGAGAAGCCGACATCTTGCCCTTGAGAGGCCGGCGCTTGAGAGGGACATCTTGCCCTTGAGAAGCCAACATCTTGCCCTTGAGAGGCCGACATCTTGCATCTTGCCCTTGAGAGGCCGACATATTGCCCTTGAGAGTCCGACATCTTGCGGAGAAGCCGACATCTTGCCCTTGAGAGGCCGACATCTTGCCCCTTGAGATCCGACATCTTGCCCTTGAAAGCCAACATCTTGCCCTTGAAGGCCGACATCTCGCCCTTGAGAGGCCGACATCTTGCATCTTGCCCTTGAGAGGCCGACATATTGCCCTTGAGAGTCCGACATCTTGCGCTTGGAAAACATCTTGCCTTTAAGAGGCCGACATCTTGCGCTTGAGAGGTCGACATCTTGCCCTTGAGAGGCCGACTACTTGCCCTTGACAGGTCGACATTTTGCCCTTGAGAGGCCGACATCTTGCCCTTGAGAGACCGACACCTTGCTCGAGAGGCCGACATCTTGCCCTTGAGGGTCGACATCTTGCCCTTGAGAGGTCAACATATTGCCCTTGAGAGGCCGACATCTTGCCCTTGAGAGCACGACATATAGCCCTTGAGAGGCCGACATCTTGCCCTTGAGAAGCCGACATCTTGCCCTTGAGAGGCTGACATCTTACCCTTGAGAAGCCAACACCGTGCCCTTGAGAGGTTGTTATCTTGCCCTTGAGAGGCCGACATCGGCCCTTGAGAGGCTGAATATTGCCCTTGAGAGGCCGACATCTTGCCCTTGAGAGGCCGACATCGATAACACCTTGTCCTTGAACCAATATCTTGCCCTTGAGAGGCCGACATCTTGCCCTTGAGAGGCTTCTTACCCTTAAGGGGCCGATATTTTGCCCTCGAGAGGCCGACATCTTGCCATTGAGACGCGGACATCTTGCCCTTGAGAGGCCGACACCTTGCCCTTGAGAGGCCGACATCTTGCTTACCAACTCGTGCCCTTTGTCGAATTTCGCCCTTGAGGGCCGACATCTTCATCTTGCCCTTGAGAGGCCGACATATTGCCCTTCTTGCCTTGATCTTGCCCTTGAGACGACATCTTGGACATCTTGCCCCTTGAAAGGCCGACACCTTGCCCTTGAGAGGCCGACATCTTGCCCTTGAGAAGCCAACATCGTGCCCTTGACACATTTCGCTCTTGAGAGGCACATCTTGCATCTTGCCCTTGAGAGGCCGACATATTGCCCTTGAGAGGCCAACATCTTGCGCTTGAGAAGCCGACATCTTGCCCTTGAGAGGCCGACATCTTGCGCTTGAGGGTCGACATCTTGCCCTTGAAAGGCCGACACCTTGCCCTTGAGGGCCGACATTTTGCCCAGGAGCCGACACCTTGCTCTTGAGAGGCCGACATCTTGCCCTTGTGAGGCCAACATCTTGTCCTTTAGAGGCTGACATCTTGCCCTTGAGAGGCCGACATCTTACCATTGAAGACCGACATCTTGCCATCGAGAGGCCGACATCTTGTCTCTGGACTACCGAGTCCCCTCTGTAATTATTGAGGAATGGATTCTGGTTAGCGTGGTGGTCCGGAGAGGGGTAATCATGTTCAATGGACCCTGGTTAGCATGACGTCGAGGAGAGGGGAGAGGCAGGATCAATGGATTCTGGTTAGCGTGGCGGTGGGGGGGAGAGGAGAGCAGGTTCAATGGATTCTGGTTAGCGTGGCGGTGGGGGGGAGGGGCAGGTTCAATGGATTCTGGTTAGCGTGACGGTGGGGGAGAGGGGGGAAGGGCAGATTCAATGAATTCTGGTTAGCGTGGCAGTGGGGCGGAGGAGGGGGAAGGGAGCAGATTCATGTCATTTTCTTAATCATAAATGTTTTAAGTCTTGCTCGGACATTATGCTACGTGACTTCGTGTTCTAGGAGGTAGGCAAATAAAATATTTCGTCATCTACGGCGGCGATGTCTCCACAAAATTGGAAGCAGGAACAACAATAAATCTTTCGAAAGTTTGCGGTCAACAATGTGGGTGTATCATTGACGAGAGTGGATATAAAGAGTGAACTCTGACCTTTCTTGTATTAGTATACTTCACAGAACAGCAAGCGGTAAAGGTGGAGAAAATGTTAGTTATGGAAAAAATAAAAGATAAATCAAACACACATAATATAATATATCATTATAAAGGCCATATCGATTTGCTGTGTTTGCTTTGACATGCAAAACTACATGGTATTCAAACAACTGGGTTAAGAGGGTGGAGGGACTCGGTAGTTGAAAGGCATGATCCTGGCCTCTCAACCTAAAGGTCGTGGGTTCAGATTCCGGCCGGTTACTAGTTATAGCTCTTCCTCTTCACCTTGGTCATCTTGTAGTGGGTCGAAAGATCTCTTTTCGGTTTAATATCTCCTGAACGTGTTCTCTCTATCTGTTCACGCGGTCCTCTTTCCTCTTTAGCAGCTCCCCGTCTTTGCATTTCATTACTGCAGTTTGCCTTGCATCATAAATTTTCTTTTTATCTTCCATTTAATGCAGCCTTTTGAACCTTTTCTGCTTTTTCTTCCATCCGTTTATTTTTCTTCCCTAACATGCTTCTTTACTTCTTTATCCATATTTCTGTAATCTTCTACCATCCTGTTTTCGATCTTCTCTGATTTTGTACTGTCGATTTTCTTCTTAATGTCCTTCTCTTGTCTACGATTTGCCATGTTGTTCCACTTATCCATGGTCTGTCTTATCCCGTTCCTGTATCAAGGATTTCTTCTGCATTTTCTACATAAATATGCCTTTTTCTGCTGGGCCCATGTTGCTTCAATTTCATTGCGTTTATTGGCGCTTGGATTGAGCTGCTTTATTTTATCTTTACTGGTGTCTGTGCACCTCTGTTTGATGTCCTCATCTTTTAGCTGTCCTGTCTCTACCCTTGGCTTGACTTTCCTCTTACTTCTGTTGGTGTCGAGATGCAGTTTTTACCAGATAAGGGTCACTTTTCACATCTGCACCTCTTTGTACTCAGGTGTCTAATACTGATGACCTCCATTTTCCACTAATCATTAAATGGTTTATCTGGGTTTTTTGTAGCTTCATCTGCCGATATCCATGTTATTCTATGTATGTTTTTATGTGGGAATATTGTGCCTGTTATGACAAGCCCGTTCATTTCACAAAAATCTCATTCCTTCTCCATTATCGTTCCTTGTTCCAAGTCGATGTCTGCCCATTACCCCTTTAATGGTCGGCATTTTCATTTCCTACTTTGGCATTGATATATCCCATGACATCAACTATGTCATGTTCACTACGTATTATGGATCTATGGATCTTCCAGATCCTCGTAGAACTGGTTTTTATCCTGATGATCTCTTTCATAGTATAAGGCAAATTGTATTTGTATGGTCTTTATCCTGTA
>JAXRKP010000626.1:107500-112500 GCA_037039925.1 Doris montereyensis | reverse complement strand
AACCTATCAAAAACAATAAGGATAGCGAGTTGCTACTCAGCACGGTGTAACCTATCAAAAACAATAAGGATAGCGAGTTGCTACTCAGCACGGTGTAACCTATCAAAAACAATAAGGATAGCGAGTTGCTACTCAGCACGGTGTAACCTATCAAAAACAATAAGGATAGCGAGTTGCTACTCAGCACGGTGTAACCTATCAAAAACCAAGTACATTTGACAAAACTTATTCAACAGTGCCTTTTATCGTCAGGAAAATATGTGACGTATTCCATGCACCTGTTATCGAAAGGAGCTGTCGGAAATGAGTATAAGGGAGCCGGGATAGTTGAAACAGGGTCGATAACAAATGCTTGAGAGCCTCTCATGGTTTTATGACATTTCAAAGTATTACCCTTATCCTTTCTATGTTTTTTTATGCGAAAAAAACATTCAGATAACGGAAACATGAGTTTTAAAGACGATTTTCTCAAAATTGACTTTTTTTACTTTTCTTTTGCTAAGTAATTAACGGATTCGCTGGAAATTTAGCAAACGTATGGAATATTGTATGTCTTTTGTAAAAAAATTAGAAATCCATGACTTTTTTTGGGAAAATTTGAGAAAAATTGTTTCCTTTAAGCCCTCAATTTATTTCTAATTTGTAAAAAATGTTTAGATATACAAGATATCGAAAGATACGAGAATTCAGGATATTGGTTTGAAGTTTCTATGTGCAAAATTATAAACCTCTAAAATAAAACTTTTACGACTACACAGTTTTTAAAAATTGCCAAAATTGACCTAGTTTTACACAAGAAATTCAAGATGCCGGCGTTTCCATGGTAACTAATATTTAAAAAATGACTTTCACAATTTGTTTCCTCTAATTTCGTTATGCTGAACTTATTTAGGAAGCTTAATTGTGATCTCATCAAACTAATAAAAAAACGTCCATTTCATATCTAAAGACTATAATACTATTTTATCATAAATGATATTACTCCGTCAGGCATGTAATCTTACTTTGTCAGTCTTATTGAAATTGTACGTTGGTGTCAATCTCCCCAGTGGGCGCTGGGTCGGCTGGCTGTGTGATTGCCAGTCGTTTGTCCGAGGATCCTCAGGTCAAGGTGCTTTTGGTAGAGGCTGGTGGGGATGACCGCGGTGACGTCACCATCATGACTCCTGGCTACTCCCACCATCTCATGCATTCCAAGTATGACTGGGAGTTCTACACTACCCCACAGAAACATGCGCTGCGCGGACTGAAAGGAAGGGTAAGAACCGTTTGTCCTTCAAGGCCCATTAGTGTGAGAATATTTTGTCCTTCAAGCCTCATTAGTGTGAGAATCATTTGTCCTTCAAGCCCCATTAGTGTGAGAATCATTTACCCTTCAAGGCTCATTAGTGTGAGAATCATTTGTCCTTCAAGGCCCATTATAGTAAGAACCGTATGTCCTTCAAGACTCATTAGTGTGAGAATCGTTTGTCCTTCAAGGCCCATTAGTATAAGAATCGTATGTCCTTCAAGGCCCATTAGTGTGAGAATATTTTGTCCTTCAAGCCCCATTAGTGTGAGAATCATTTGTCCTTCAAGGCCCATTAGTGTGAGAATCGTTTGTCCTTCAAGCCCCATTAGTGTAAGAACCGTTTGTCCTTCAAGACTCATTAGTGTGAGAATCGTTTGTCCTTCAAGGCCCATTACTGTAAGAATCGTATGTCATTCAAGGCCCATTAGTGTAAGAATCGTATGTCCTTCAAGGCCCATTAGTGTGAGCATCGTTTGTCCTTCAAGACCCATTAATGTAAGAATCATTTGTCTTTCAATGCCCATTAGTGTAAGAATCGTTTGTCCTTTAACGCCCATTAGTATGAGAATCTTTTATCCTTCAAGGCCCATTAGTGTGAGAATCTGTTGTCCTTCAAGGCCCATTAGTGTGAGAATCTTTTGTCCTTCAAGGCCCATTAGTGTAAGAATCGTTTGTTTTTCAAGGCCCATTAGTGTAAGAATCACTTGTCCTTCAAGGTCCATTAGTGTAAGAATCGTTTGTCCTTCAAGGCCCATTAGTGTGAGAATCATTTGTCCTTCAAGGCCTATTAGTATAAGAATCATGTGTTCTTCAAGGCCCATTAGTGTAAGAATCATTTGTTCTTCAAGGCCCATTAGTGTAAGAATCATTTGTCCTTCAAGGCCCATTAGTGTGAGAATCATTTGTCCTTCAAGGTTCAGTGTAAGAATCATTTGTCCTTCAAAGCCCATTAGTGTGAGAATCATTTGTCCTTCAAGCCCAATTAGTGTAAGAATCGTTTGTCCTTCAAGGCCCATTAGTGTGAAAATCGTTTTTCCTTTAAGGCCCATTAGTGTACGAATCATATGTCCTTCAAGGCTCATTAATGAGGGAATCATGTGTCCTTCAATGCCCATTAGTGTAAGAAGCGTATGTCTTTCAATGCCCATGAGTGTAAGAATCATATGTCCTTCAAGACCCATTAATGTAAAAATCGTATGTCCTTCAAGGCCCATTAGTATAAGAATCGTAATGTCCTTTAAGGCCCATTAGTATAAGAATCGTATGTCCTTTAAGGCCCATTAGTATAAGAATCGTATGTCCTTCAAGGCCCATTAGTGTACAACTCATGTGTCCTACAATGCCCATTAGTGTAAGAAGCATATGTCCTTCAATGCCCATCAGTGCGCATTTAAAAAATGTATTATTAGATCCCATTCCATTTCAATCACAGGCCTCCCCGTGACCCCTATCACCAGCCCGCTTACATTGACATTGAGTAAAGTCTAGTAGTAGATATAGAAGGTAGGATAGATCTAGATATTTCCACAATCTAGATCTAATTTTTAAGGCATTAAAATTGGATATAGATCTAGATTCTAGATCCAAGTTTAAGAAACTTTACTTGTCATTTTAAATGTCATGATGATAAGGGGTACACAAATACTAATTTTGGCCTATATCGGACTATGTTATGACCTCGGAGCCCTCCCAAGGTCTGACATTTCCCTCGGTCAGAACGTCCAAAATAGGTCAAAATGTGCTTAATCTAGATCTTCAGTGATTGACCATACCATCACACAGTTCCTGTGTAGTTACCGTAGTTTAATATCTCCAAAACAAAGTAGACATCAAATAAGAAATGCACAAATATGGTCATCTTCGATATCAGAGCCGTCTTTCCAGTTGTTAACAAATGACCAGTAGATTCAGCACTGTTTCTAACCCTCTATATGTAAAACAAATGACCAGTAGATTCAGCTCTGTTTCTAACCCTCTATATGTAAAACAAATGACCAGTAGATTCAGCACTATTTCTAACCCTCTATATGTAAAACAAATGACAAGTAGATTCAGCACTATTTCTAACCCTCTATATGTAAAACAAATGACCAGTAGATTCAGCTCTGTTTCTAACCCTCTATAATATGTAAAACAAATGACCAGTAGATTCAGATTTTCAACTCTGTTTCTAACCCTATTTCTAACCCTAATATGTAAAACAAATGACAAGTAGATTCAGCTCTATTTCTAACCCTCTATAATATGTAAAACAAATATAGATTCAGCACTAAAACAAATGAAAATATCAACAAAAGGAGTAGATTCAGCTCTGTTTTAACCCTCTATATATGGAAACAAAAAGACAAAGTAGATTTAGCACTATTTCTAACCATATGTATAAATTAAATATCAACAAGAGGACCATGTATATGTAAACAAAGAAACAAGTACATTCAGCTCTGTTTGTAAGCCCTGTAGTTGTAAACAAAATACAAGTAAATTTAGCACTATTTGTAACCCTGTATATGTAAACGAAAGGACAAGTAAATTCAGCACTATTTTTAACCCCTGTATATGTAAACGAAAGGACAAGTAAATTCAGCACTATTTGTAACCCCTGTATATATAAACGAAAGGACAAGTAAATTCAGCACTATTTTTAACCCCTGTATTTATAAACAAAAGGACAAGTAAATTCAGCATTAACCCCTTTATGTAAACAAAAGGACAAGTAAATTCAGCACGATTTGTAACCCGTGTGTTTGTAAACAAAAGGATAAGTAAATTATTTGTAGCACTATTTGTAACCCTATTTGTATATGTAAACAAAAGGACAAGTAAATTCAGCATTATTTGTAAACCCTTTATATATGTTAACAAAAGGACAAGCAAATTCAGCACTATTTATAACCCCTTTATATATGTAAACAAGAGTACACGTGACTACATGAGTTCAGCAATTTAAATCGAAAATGAAAATTGGGTGCTTCCTCTTGATCACACGTGTATTGCTACGTCATGATGTTTACAAAGGAGTTGGTGTCGGTGGCAAGGCGGTCATGAAATCATGAGCTGTAGGGTTCGAATCCTAGCGAAGCTAGTTCCGACGTTGTGTTCCCTAGGAAAGACACTTAACACGCATTTTCGCCCACTCGATCCAAGTGCAAACGGGTACTAGCACAAGCTTGGGAGTAAACACCTTGAGTCAGACGACACTAAGTGTCCTGCCCAGAGGCGATAGTTATCACCTGTTCCACCTTCACGCTATAGAAATCAGGATAATCTCTGCCGGCTCCATTGGTTTGTAATTTACCTTGAAATAAGTTTGTATTTGTTTTGAGCTTGACTCTAAATTAATGTTCACAGAGGGCATACTGGCCCACAAAGGTCCTAGGTGGCACCTCCAACCTGTACAGCATGGTCTACATCAGGGGACATAAGCACGACTACGACAACTGGGTCAGACTGGGAGCCCAGGGCTGGAGTTACAAGGACGTCTTGCCTTTCTTCCTTAAGTCTGAAGACATGACCGATCCCAACCTAGCGAAAACTGGTGTGTACGATTATACTTTGCTATTGTTCATTATTGTTATCATTATTATTATTATCATTATTATTATTATTATTAATCATCATCATCATCATCATCATCATCATCATCATCATCTCATCACCATCATCCTCATCATCATCATCATCATCATCATCATCATCATCATCAGTAGTG
>JAXRKP010000626.1:92500-102500 GCA_037039925.1 Doris montereyensis | reverse complement strand
GGTGGCTACTATTTGTTTTCTACTACTACTACTACAATTTTTCTAATTGTACTTGTTCTACTACTACTACTACTACTACTACTATTACTAATACTTACTACTCACCAGTAGCTACTACTACTACTACTACCACTACCACTACTACTACTGCTACTACTACAACTAGCAACTACAACTACTACTACTGCTACTACTGCTACTGCTGCTGCTACTACTAGCAGCTACTACTATTACTACTACTACTACTACTACTCCTTCTACTACTATTACTACTACTGCTCTTACTACTACTACTACTACTACTACTACTACTACTACTACTACTACTACTACTATTAATACAACTACTGCTACTACTACTACTACTACTACTACTACTACTGCAGCTACAGCAGCGACGCAGCAGTCTAATACTGCTATACTACTAATGCTAATCTGCTACTGCTACTACTACTACAACTACTACTACTATTACTACTACCACCGCTACTACTACTACTACTATTAGCATGCTGGCTACTATTAATACAGTATTATTATCAGCTACTACTGCTACTGCTACAGCAGCAGCATTACAGCTACTGCTACTGCTACTGCACACAGCAGCTAGCACTGCAGCACCACTACTACTACTACTACTACAACTACTATTACTACTACTACTACTACTACTACTACTACTAGTAGTAGTATTACTATTACTATTTCTACTACTACTACACTACTATTGCTACCACAAAATGATTTTCCTTTCATATAGTAAAATAAGTTTACTGTTATATAGTAAAACGAGTTAATGTCATATAGTAAAATAAGTTTACTGTCATTTAGTAAAATAACTTTACTGTCATATAGTAAAATAAGTATATCATATAATAAAATGAATTTACTGTCATATAGTAAAATGAATTTACTATCATATAGTAAAACGAGTTTACTGTCATATAGATAAACTATGAAGTTTACATCATTCGGCAAAATTTAGTTAATGTCATGTAGTAAAACTAGTTTTGACAGACCCATTACGGAGTCAAAGAGAACCTTCATACGAACAACGTCTCGATCAAACTGCAGTTTAATTGCATCTCCCCTCGCAGATATAGATAAAACTAGTTTAATGTCATATAGTAAAACTAGTTAAGATACTGTCATAAAAGTAAACGAGTTACATCATTCGATAAGCAGAATGAAGTTCTGTCATATAGTAAAACGTGTTTACCGTCATTCAGCAAAATGCCCAAACAGCTTACAAAAAATTAACGATAACTCCTCTTTCCTTATGACTGATAATGGTGTCAATAGGCGTTTGGTAACAGAATCTTTAATATCTTTCAGGCACACAAAATGCATGGGGTTTTTTTAAGAAACTCAAGTCTTTGACTATACAATTTCCTTGAACAGCAAAACAAATCTCATCAAAGGATTGAAAAAAGGCTAAGTGGCCAGATCTCCTCCAAATCATGTTTCATGAGACACCATGGATCCACCATAGAGAACCTTAAAGGGATTTTTACTCACAAAACGAGAAACGTTTACGATCATTGAGGGGAGGAGACCAACATAGAGAATCTTTAAGGCTTTGGTTACATGAGACAATGTCATAGACCAGAGAAAAGTTTTGGGACATGAAGCTTTGGATTATACTCACAAGAGATACGTGTCATAGACCATAGAGAGGATTTCAATGAGTATCTTTAGACTGGAGATTCCCACATGAGACATGTAGTGCATAGACCAGAGAATCTTTAGGGCTTTGGTTACATGAGACATGTGTCATGAGAGTGGAATCCTACAAGGGCATCTGAATATCCCACATCAGATACGTGTCATAGACCAGAGAGAACTTTAGGACTTTGGTTACAAGGTGTCTTTGGAATTTGCACTCACTTGATACGTGTCATAGACCATAGAGAATCTTTAAGGACTTTGGTTAATGAATAGTGAAATGAGAATCTTTATACTTTAGTGAATGAAGAGTGTCATAGACCATAGATAATCTTTAAGGCTTTGGTTACATCAGATACGTGTCATGAAGAGTAAATATCCCACTTTGGAGACATCTGTTAAGAGGCTTTGGTTACATCAGATACGTGTCATAGACCATAGAGAATCTTTAGGACTTTGGTTACAAGAGATACGTGTCATAGACCATAGAGAATCTTTAGGTACTTTGGTTAGAGTGAATATCCTATGTCATAGACAAAGGAGAGTGGAATATCCCAATGTAGATGTCATAGACCATAGAGAATCTTTAGGGTTATTTGTGTTAGAAGAATATCCCAATAGACTTTGGTTATGGAGAGTGTCATAGACCATAGAAATCTTTAGGGCTTTGGTTAGAGGAGACATGTGTCATATACCATAGAGAATGGAGAGGACTTTGGTTATGGGAGAATCTGTCATAGACCATAGAGAATCTTTAAGGCTTTGGTTACTCACATGAAGTATATCTATTTTCATAGAAAATCTTAAAGGCTTAGTTTCTAATTAATTTCTATGATTCTACTGAAAGAGTCTGGGAGTTTTTTTTCCATTGTTTTATTTTGTTGTTGTGGTTGTTCTTTTGAAGGAGGTTGAGTTGTTTGTTTTGGGGGTTTTTTGGGGGAGGTTTGTTTTATTTGTTGTTGTTTTTGGGGGGTTGTTTTTGTTTGGGGCATTAAAGGTGGGGATAGTTTGTTTACATTAGGTTTGAGGTTTTTTCCTGGGAATGGTTTGTGTGAGGACGGTGCATACAAAAAAAACAGAACTTTGTTTACAACTCTCCGTCTGTCTGTCTGTCTGCCTGTATGTCTGTCTGTCTGTCTGTCTGTCTGTCTGTCTGTCTGTCTGTCTGTCTGTCTGTCTGTCTGTCTGTCTGTCTGTCTGTCTCTCTCTCTCTCTCTCTCTCTCTCTCTCTCTCTCTCTCTCTCTCACTCCTCTCTCTCTCCGACTCTTACGTCTCTCTCTCTCTCTACATTTTTTTCTCTCAATATATACTCTCTCTCCCCCAGGTAGGTCTCTCTCTCTCTCTCTCTCTCTCTCTGGATCTCTCTCTCTCTCCAGTGTCTCTCTCTCAACTCTCTCTGTGCACTCTCTCTCTCTCTCTCTCTCTCTCTCTACATCTATCTATCTAACTATCTAACCTATCCATATATCTATATCTATATATATCTGGGTAAATCTATCTATCTATCCATATATAAATATCGATCACCTATCTATAAGAATGAGGATCTATCTAGTAATAATAAATAAGTATGTACGTATCGATATATATATATATATAATAGATAGAACAACAACAACATAGATAGCAACATATTGTCATAGATAGATAGATATAGATATATATATTTATTATTATTATTATTATTATTATTATATATATATTGCACATGTGTGTGTATACGTGTGTGTATGTGTGTATGCACTGTGTGTGTGTGTGCGTGTGCGTATTTGTGTGAGTAGAATCAGATCAAATCAAACAAAATCCTTCCATTTCTACCCCTTTTTTTGATGTCACGTTCTGGTATGATCGTGTCGACTGTACAGCGTGGTGATTACATCATGACGGAGGTCGATACCCAAATTGATACATCATGACGGAGGTCGATACCCAAATCGATACATCATCTTCGTGATGTATGCCTTTGAAATTTGATGTGTTTTCATCGCCTTTAATATTATCCTTTCATTGTGTATGTTATTATTATCTACCTAGATAGAGTTAGCTATGAAAAATGTGTAATATGATTTGCCCTTGTCTACTCTTGCATTGCACACATTAACGCAGACGTTAAAGGAATCGAGCATCGCAACTCTCACGCAGACATGTTTGCTTGCGAGGCTTCTCTACTCCAGACCTGAGAGCCGAGGGACAATAACTCTAAAATCTGCAGACCCTTTCGATTATCCCGCCATAGATCCAAACTACCCTCCATCGCCAGGAAGATGTTGACAAATCTTGGTCAGAGGTACAAGTTATTTATTTATTCATTCATTTATTCCATTTTTGCCTTTTATTCATTTATTTATTTATCTATTTATTGATTTATTTGTGTATTTATTGATTCATTCATTCATTTTATATTTAGTTATTTATTCATTTGTTCATGTAGTTACTTATTTATGTATTATTTATTCATTTATTTGTTTACTTATTTATTTGGGTTCTTATTTGTTTATTTGTTTATTCATGTATTTATTCATCAACAATTAATCATCGCCTTACCATTATGGTGCAAGGTTTTTTAGAATGCTTTCCCTTCATGAAGAAGCCGTTTGGTGGGGGGGGGGGGGGTTGGGGTGATTTCTGTGGTCCAGTGGAAATATGTCGGCCTCTCAACCAAAATGATGTGGGTTCAAGTTCAAGCCCCGATTGTTTATAACTGTTCTCGGAGGTTTTTAAGTAAAACTCAGCCCCTCTCTATCCAGGTAGTTGGATTGACATCTAGCCCCATCGGAGACAAAGTTTGCTGGCCCTCGTGTCGACCCAGCAGCTAAATGAGTAGTTATGTCTATTCAGACTCGGCGACTGTAAGGGTGGTGTGGAAAGCATTGGCAAACTACCACATTCAGATAAAATGTCCACAAGCAAAACAACAATACCATAACTCAAAGTTGGAAAATGTAATAAATCGTAGGATGCTGTTCCAGACCAAGTAAAAGTAAAGATCCCGAACTACCCAACAAAATTCCCTGAAAAGATCAGCCCAATAAAAATAATATGTCGTTTCTCGACCAAAAAGAACAAGGATTTTCGTAGTAAACTTAGTCAATATCGATCTGTGATAATAATATCGATAATATAAAAAAACAATAAAACCACAGTAGTTCCACCATGACAGACATTAATTACGTGTCCGAATAAGATGTATAAAAAATAATGTTTAACTCACCTTCTAAAACATGTGCCTTAGAAGATGCACTGCCAACACCCCTTCTGAAAGAACGCCAGCAGAACTGCTTCCCTCGATTACCCTTATAAATATAATCAATCATTTATTATCAGCTGGCACTGTGCCCAACACTTTAAGAAAGCTATTATCACACTTCTGTTGAAAGAGCCTGATTTTAATCGTAATGATTTATTTTTAAAAGTATCGTCCCGTCTCTAATTTAACCCTTTTTTTTAGAGAACCTTGAGAACGTTGTTCTCGGCTGACTCCTTGAACATTCCACATTTCAGGAAAAAGAAGACAAAAATCTTCCAATCAGCATATTATAATTATATGGCCAACTATTCAACAGGAACTGCTCTTATAAGAGTTGTCAATGGTCTTGGAAATAATCTTCATAAGAATCAAATGTGTCTGACAAACCTTCTTGACTTAAGCGCCCCCTTTGACATTATCCACCATCAAATTTTACTCAAAAAACCTAGAAGAATCATTCAGTATATCTGGTACAGTTTTAAATTCGTTTCATTCATATGCCAAGGGTAGAAATCAGTGTGTACAAATAACAGTTCATCATTCGCCTTCAATGTCCGGGCAGTGGACAGGTAAAGCACCTGTACACACAGTAGACGATCCAGCCCTCCACGAGTCTCCTGCTGCCTTGCAGGCATCTTGCCTAGCCTAAAGGTAAAGGAGTTAACCCTAACAGAAAACAACCTGCTGCCATGCATGCCGGTCTTGATTGACCAAATGCTAAGGGGAGTCAACCTTAACAGAAAATACCAACCTGTTTCCTTGCAGGCTGATCTTGGGTAACCAAAGGCTAAGGGGAGTTAACCCTGACACAAATACCAATCTGCCTCCTTGCAGGCTGATCTTGGGTAACCAAAAGCTAAGGTTAACCCTGACCGTAAATACCAACCTACTGCCTTGCAGGCTGCTCTTGAGTGACCACACGGTAAGGGAGTTATACTTAGTAATCATCACCTAGTGATTGCCAAAATAAGATTACTGCCTGAAGAAAACAAACAGGAAAGGAAAAGAAGAAAGCTACTAAACTCAAAATAGAGGAACTGAATAAACCAATAGTAAAACAGATATACCAATCCAGGATAAAAGGATTTCTCAGTGAAATGCAGATGGATTTGAATGATAGTATAATAGAAGAAAAGTTGGCAAATGTATAAGAAACACTCCTCAATTGTATTGAAGAGGTATGTGGTAGGAAACAAATTAAAGGATTTAGGAAAAGAACAGCATGGTGGAATGAGAATGTCAAGACTAAGAAGGATGCCTGGAAGAAATACTTGCAAACAAAGAGACCAGAGGATATGATAGATTACGTGAATAAAAGAACTATCGCCAAAGAAGAAATAGGGAAAGCAAAACAGGAACAATGGGAAGAGTTCGGACAAAGACTTCAAGAAAGCTATCAAGGAAATCAAAAGCTGTTCTAGTTCTAGGCGGCAATAAAGAGCATGAAAAACACCAAAGCATGCCCAATACGACAAATTAAGAATGCCAAAAGAGAAATAATGGAAGAAGACAGCAAAATCATGGAAACATGGAGAAAGTATTTTCAACAATTACATTATTCCTCCAGAACATATGAAACAAGAAGAACAAATCAATTAGTAAGAGTAACAAGTAATCCAGAGGAGACAGCTGAAGATGTAGATATCTCAATGGAAGAACTCCAAACACCTATCAGAAAAGTAAAATAAGGAAGGGCCCCAGGAGTAGATCAAGTTTATGCAGAAATTATTAAAAACCAAAGGAGAGAGGCAGACAAACTACTACATGCAATACGCCAACAAACATGGAAGTCCAAACAGGTGCTACACGACTGGGAAAATGGAACGGTAGAACCAATACATAAGAAAGGATTTACAATGGAATGCAAAAACTATAGAGGGATATCATTACTTAGCGTACCAGGAAAAGTGTATGCCAGGATACTGGAAATGAGACTAAGGAAAACAGTAGAGGATCAGATTGAAGAACATCAGAGTGGATTTAGACCAGGAAGACGTGTACAAGACCACGTATTTACAATTAGACAAATAATAGAAAAATTGCTTGGAGAGAAACATTCACTTGCACTGTGTTTTATTGACTTACAAAAGGCATTTGATACTATGAGGAGAGACGAATTATGGCATTCCTTAAAAT
The DNA here is from genome assembly GCA_037039925.1 of Doris montereyensis. Lineage (NCBI taxonomy): Eukaryota > Metazoa > Mollusca > Gastropoda > Nudibranchia > Dorididae > Doris > Doris montereyensis. The sequence continues at coordinate 95,451 of JAXRKP010000626.1, read as the reverse complement.
AATGTAGAGCAAAATTTAATAGAAGCCATGAAACGTTTTTACAATAAACCAATATGTGCAGTGAGAGTAACTGGATATATATCTGCAGAATTTGATGTAGATATAGGAGTAAGACAGGGTTGTACACTAAATCCTTTTTTGTTTATCACATATATGGATTCAGTCGCAAAGGCATTCTCAAAAATGAAGAAAAAGAATGAAGGTATGTGGAAGCTCAAACCAGTAAATGTATCAATGCTTTCATTTGCCGAGGATTTAGTTTTGTTTGGAAAATCAGAAAGGGGCTTTCAGTCGAACATCAACATGATGAACAATGGATTAAATAAAAGAGGAATGAGAATAAATGCAAAGAAAACCAAAACAATGCTAGCAACTAGGGAAGCTAAAACACAAAATCTTACATTGGCCAGGGAAAATTTAAAACAAGTTCAAACCTACAATTACCTAGGAGTAAGGATTAACTCAGGGGGGGGGGGGGAATGGGGGAACTAAGAGAAGAAATCAGCCAGAGAATCAAAAGGCAATGATAATATACATGTATAACTAACCACCTAGGAAAGGCATTTGTAGGTAAACAAGAATGGTCAATAAAACCAAAATGAAAGTATACAACACAGTTTATTGTCCTACTCTCCTCTATTGTAGCGAAACTTGGATTTTAGATAGATAATACAGTAGAGTACAAGCAACGGAAATCAAATATCTAAGAAGAGTAGTAAGGAAAACTAAAAGAGACAAAATCAAAACACAACAAAAAGAGATCAAACCAAGGCAGATGGCATAAAAACAAAAAAAGAAATAAATCAATTGAGATGGTTTGGGCATGTAAACAGAATGAATGACAATAGAATAGCTAAATCAGTATACAGTGCTAAAGCCCAAGGTAAAAGACCAAAAGGCAAACCTCGGAGAAAGTTGGAAGAAGATATAAAAGAGGCATTAAAGCATAGAAATTTAACATTTTTGGAAGGAAACAGAAAATGCCAGGACAGGGCATCCTAGAGAAAGATCATCTCGGGCATCAAAAGGTAGAATGGGAACTGATAAAGAAAGAAAGAAAGTTTCCATGTACTGTCTGAAACAATCTCCCTCGGGCGATTAAAGAGAGAATAAACTGTTGGCCATTAATAGCTTCAAAGAAAATATCAATTTTATATCTAGCCCTATGTACTTCTAAAGGTATCTAAATAAACAGGTACCCATTGGTTACAATTGCTTAATATCAACTATGTGTCCAGGTATACATTGATTGCAATTTCTTCATGTCGGCCACGTGCCAAGGTATACATTGCAATCGATTTATGTCGGTCGCGTGTCACGGTATACATTGCAATCGATTCATGTCGGTCACATGTCAATGTATACATTGCAATCGATTTTGTCGGTCACGTGTCAAGGTATACATTGTATTTGCTTCATGTCTGTCACGTGTCAAGGTATACATTGCAATCGATTCATGTCGGTCACGTGTCAGGGTATACATTGCAATTGATTCATGTTGGTCACGTGTCAAGGTATACATTGTATTTGCTTCATGTCTGTCACGTGTCAAGGTATACATTACAATCGATTCAGGTCGGTCACGTGTCAGGGTATACATTGCAATTGATTCATGTCCGTCATGTGTCAAAGTATACATTGTAATTGCATCATGTCGGTCATGTGTCAAGGTGTACATTGCAATTGCTTCATGTCTGTCATGTGTCAAGGTATACATTGCAATTGCATCATGTCGGTCATGTGTCAAAGTATACATTGCAATTGCTTCATGTCGGTCATGTGTCAATGTATACATTGCAATTGCTTCATGTCTGTGATGTGTCAAGGTATACATTGCAATTGCTTCATGTCGGCTATGTCAAGATATACATTGCAATTCCTTCATGTCGTCATGTGATCAGATATACATTGCAATTCCTTCATGTCGGTCATGTGTCAAGATATACATTGCAATTCCTTCATGTCGGTCATGTGTCAAGATATACATTGCAATTCCTTCATGTCGGTCATGTGTCAAGATATACATTGCAATTCCTTCATGTCGGTCATGTCTCCAGGTATACGTTGCAATTGCTTCATGTCTGTCATGTGTCAAGGTATACATTGTAATTGCTTCATGTCGGTCATGTGTCAAGATATACGTTGCAATTCCTTCATGTCGGTCATGTGTCAAGATATACATTGCAATTCCTTCATGTCGGTCATGTGTCAAGATATACATTGCAATTCCTTCATGTCGGTCATGTGTCAAGATATACATTGCAATTGCTTCATGTCGGTCATGTCTCCAGGTATACGTTACTGCCAACGATACATGACGGCACCGGCAATGCAGAAACTGGGAGCGGTACCTGCCGACTCGCCAAACAAGTTCTGTGGGCAACATCCTTACGACAGCGACGCCTACTGGGCATGTCTGGTCCGACAGAGGATTCACACCATCTACCACCCAGTCGGCACCTGTAGGATGGGAGCTCCAGGGGAACCCACTGCCGTTGTGGATCCTCAATTAAGGTAGATTTAAGTAGTAGCAGTAGTAAACAATTGTTGTAACAGGTAATCCCAAACTACCCAGATGACTATGTGTAGTAGCGAATCGTGAGAGTGATTAGGAAGATCATTGAATTGATTAAGTTCAAGATAGATTTTTTTATTTATTTATTTTTTTTTGGGGGTGTTTTCTTTTTCACCCCCTCTATCTACCCCACCCACACCACCCTACCCCTTCTTTTTAAAGTATGACAATATTCTACGTCATCAGCCTTATTGAAATACATGTGTACACTTAAGCGTGAAATATACTATATAATAGAAGTGAGAGTATCTTTCGCTTTCAATGTTGTCCACAGAGTTCAGGAAATCCAAGGCCTGCGCGTGGCAGACGCGTCCATCATGCCAGCCATTATATCTGGCAACACCAACACACCTGTCATCATGATTGGCGAGAAGGC
>JAXRKP010000626.1:50000-90000 GCA_037039925.1 Doris montereyensis | reverse complement strand
GCCCAGACTGGGAAATGAGTGCCTGCCTCATGCGTGGTTGGTATTCACATGCTCTATCGATTAAGTAGTACCGGACCAGCACCTCTCACAGACATGTATCTGCTTCAACTTCAATACATTCATATATTATTCATATGATTTCAACACATTGTAAACAGACACACAAATTTATGTGAGGCATTATTGTGCAACATCTGGGTAGGTTTATTTACTTGATGCATTTGTTTGGCTGATTTGAACAATTCTATAAAGTAGTAGTAAATCATCAATATACATGTATAGATAATCCAATCAGTAATGATTCTCTTTGGATTCCATCTTCTACTGAATAGTAACAGTACAAATTGATAAATTATAACAGTAGTAACAATAATAATAATAATAATAATAATAATAATAATAATAATAATAATAATAATAATAATAATAATAATAGTAATAATAATAATATTTATAATAATAATAGAAGAAAAGAATATAAATTTTGTGATCTATTTCAATCAATGCTCTATTCAGTATTACCGATTAGTACAATATGAAACACAATGTCTTGAAAAACAGATGACTGAACACGATTCATTTTATCAACCAACCTTTCTTCTTATGAGTAAAATGGTCGAGCACTTTCCCTCAGTAAAAATTTAATGGAGACAAAAGCAGTCAAGATTTTGTTTCTCTGTGAACTAAATCGGTAATATTTCATTTACAATTCATATATTCATTTGAGTTACAACTATCGTTATACTATAATATAATATAAACTGGTCCACAGCAAAGGAATACAAAATGGGCCACAACAAAACTCTCTCTCTGTCTCTTTCTCCGTATCCCTCTCTCTGTCTTTCTCTCTCTGCCTCACTCTCTGTCTGTCTCTCTGGCTGTCTGTCTGTCTCTCTCTCTCTCTCTCTTTCCCTCTTCAAACAGAGGTTTTTGCAGCTTGACATAAAGTGAAAGCTAAGTTCCTTCACAAGCCTTACGGCCCACAGAGACAGAACTTATTCCGATTTTTATAGCGTGAAGCGAAACAGGAGATAATAATCATCTCCTAGACAGGATGTTAGTCTGCCCAGGGTTTCTTTTTACTCCCTAAGGTTTTATTTAGTTAATAAAGAGGAAGACTAGAAATACTTGAAAAAGATAGTAGTTTATAATAATAATAAAAGTATGAACAAGAAAACAGAAAACAGACACTATAGGGGCAGATACTGGACCTGACCCAAACAGAGACAGACAGACACAGTGGCATATAGTCAAAAATCCACCAACATTTTCAACATAGCGTAGCTAAAATTAAAATTTTCTAAAAAAGAAAACCTAGTCCTTTTAAAAAACTTAAAAGACAGACTTTACAATTGCAATGGTCATTTCAATAGTGTGCCTCAGTCACAATTTATTCATATGATCATTTAAAGAAAAATGCCAAAAATCATGGATTTTGGCACTGTTTGGCTTTGGGAATTCCAAGTTTCAAACAGCTGTAAAGGTGATGTATTTTCATCATATCATTTTCACACTTTTCAGGAAGCAGAATTTCCATTCACTCCCTAAGATTCTCCCTCTGTCTTGTTTTTCATGAAAACGGACATAGGCACACAATTCAACTGACCCTTTAATTGTGATCCTTACAAAAAATATGCCAAAACAATTTGAATTAAAACAACAACCAATCACTGACTAGTTACAAGTGAACACAAAATCAACTTTGGATGACCAATGGCAATAAACATTACAGTTAGAACCTGAAGTAACAATTCCTTCATATATTCATTTGAGTCAAAAGGCAGTTTTTTGTTGTTTTCTTTTCTCCGTCTCTCTGACTTAGGAGGGGCCTCATTGTGTTTTGTTTGGCTTTTTCTTTTTTCCCTCTAACAACTGCTGGCAAGAAAAAGGTTGCTCATTTACATTATCATTGTCTATAAATATGAATGTGTCAGTGGGGATTCTTGTATCATTGAAATTTACAAGAAAACCGTTCACCATATGGGCAGTTGATCGCAGAAGAATGGTCATTTCAATAGAGTGCCTCAGTCACAATTAGATTTAGAAAATGCCAAAATCATGGATTTTGACTGTTGGCTTTAGAATTCCAAGTTTCAAACAGCTGTAAAGAGAAGCAGAATTTCCATTCACTCCCTAGAGAAAACGGACATAGGCACACAATTCAACTGACCCTTTAATTGTGAGAGAGAACACAAAATCAACTTTGGATGACCAATGGCAATAAACATTACAGTTAGAACCTGAAGTAACAATTCCTTCAAAAGGCAGTTTTTTGTTGTTTTTCTTGGGGGAGACTTAGGAGGGGGTTGTGTTTTGTTTGGCTTTTCTTTTTTATAGAGAGAGAGAAGAGAGAGATTATCAGATAAAGAGAGAGTCAGAGAGAGAGAGAGAGAGTTCACCAGAGAGAGAGAGAGAGAGAGAGAGAGAGAGAGAGAGAGAGAGAGAGAGAGAGAGAGAGAGAGAGAGAGAGAGAGAGAGAGAGAGAGATCTAGAAAGAGAGCGAGAGAGAGATCTAGAAAAAGAGAGAGAGATCTAGAGAGAGAGACAGAGACAGAGAGAGAGAGAGAGAGACAGAGAGAGAGAGAGAGAGAGAGAGAGAGAGAGAGAGAGAGAGAGAGAGAGAGAGAGAGAGAGAGAGAGAGAGAGGGAGAGAGAGCAAATCAAAGAGAGGGTGAGACAGACAGACAGAAGGACAGATGGATAGACCGGGAAGAGACACATCGGGGAGGAGAGCTCACAGAGAGAGAGAGAGACAGAGAGAGACAGAGCTCATAGAGACACACAGAGAGAGAGACAGAGCTCAGAGAGACAGAGAGAGAGAAAAACAAAGCTCAGAGAGAGAGAAAGAGAGCGGATGGGCGGATGGGAGGAATGAAAGACAGAGAGAGAGAGAAGCATGACAGTCAGAAACACGACATATAAAGAGATACACAAACAGATGGAGAGAAATGAGCAAGGTGAGGGAGGTGGAAAAGAAGGAAGCAACCATAATAGTATTGAAGTTTACACACCTGCCCCCTGTTTGGTCAGCAATAGTTTCATACACAAACATAGCCATCTTCAGGTGAAACTCAAAGATTACATTAAGGAGGAAGCAAAAACGGTAACATTGGATTCATTGCTATTCTTTAGTAATGCCTCCAACCTTAAACAGATGTTTTTTATATACATGGCAAACAACAAGTCGCAGAAACATCAATGGAATTTTCAAAATATCACACTTGTACAATACTGGCACGTATATGTAACACAACAAGTCATTAGAAATCATCGTTATGAACTCAAAAATAATTGCTTGAACTCATTTCAGTCAGCATATTTAGACTACATTGTACAGTCAATTTAATTTTCTTCAAGGCCATAACAGTCTATACAGCTCACAGAGCCAGAGTTTATCCCCCATTCTGTAGCGTTTGTTTGTTTGTTTATTTCATTGAAATTTACACCATTTTTACCATATGCGGTAATCTCAGAGTAAGTTAAGAGGAAACCACAAGATAAAAAAGATAAAAAAACATGAAAGAAAGAAAGAAAAGAAGTTGGACCTACCAGTAACACCCACCAACCGTCCACTGCATTAGCGGTGAAGCGGAATGTTTTCCTTCTCTCCCACATCTTTCCCTATGAACTCGTTAATGACTCATTCAAGATACAGGATTGAGGAAATTACTACAAACGACGTGACAACATCAGCTGCTGTACATAAGTAACATGAAAACATTACCAATGTAAGTTTTGATACGATGCCCTTATTTGAGACGACAAGGTACCTTCAGTTTTGAGAGATACATTTGTACTTTCTCTATGAGTAGTATAAGCCTATGTGTTATGCATGCTCACTCATATATGTTGGATAGGGTTGTTGTCCACTGCTGCTGGGGGTAGAAGGTCAGTGTAACTCAGTGTAAGTAGGTCTGTATCTACATTATCATAACGATTTTTTGTTTCATTGAAATTTACCCAGTCCACCAACACCATTGGGCAGTGATCTCAGGGTGACAGAGGAGGAAAAAGTCCACCATTGTTGGGGGTGGGGGTGGGCGGTGATCTCAGAGTGACAGAGGAGGAAACAGCAAGATGAAGCATATAATTAAAAGAAGGAAAAGAAAGAAGTAGGACCTATCAACATCACCCACCAACCACCCACTATCACAATGAAGCTGAGATAAGAACATGAACAGGATTGCAAACTATAAAGGGCTCTAAAAAAAGCTGAAAAGATAAAGGTGGAGTGATCCAGGAATAACAATTGTAGGCAGGCCTGTGAGACAGGTTTGAAGAGATCAGAAAACCAGCTGGATGAAGAGAGAAACAGCAGTTTAACTCTTAGTTTTAGCACTTGAATTAAGCTTATATAGGCAGCCACAGAATTGTAATTAGAGATTACAAAAGCAGTCATAGAATCCTGAATAAAGATCATAAAGGCAGTCATAAAATCCTGAATAAAATTATAATGGCAATCATAGAATCATGAATAATTAACACAATAAATCAGGTATCTTTATATTTTTCTGCATTACGATATTGTTTAACTTTAACATCTGCTTTCAATGAAATTTTACAATATTGTTTATAACTAAGTCTGGCCTTATAAAAAGTAAGACAGATATTTAGACAAACTGGTAGACCGATAAATAGATAGATAGAATGGATAAATCTAAAAATAAATAGATAGTATTTGTATTCATCACGCTTAAGAGTATAAGACTATCAGTATGACATTTTAAGCATTGCCTTAACCTGACACTTGACACCAACGTAAAGACAAGCAGGAAATTGTTATCCCATTGGCATTTCAATAAGAGACGGATAATTGCCAGTGGCGTAGTGATACAACTGCCTTTCGATATCTCCCAACAGTGAGCTGGCACCAATCCTAAACCGATCGTTGTGAGTGTAGGCGTCTCTCCCAACTCTTCCTTCATCATTGACAGCCAAGCACACGCGTCTTTAGCTGTCGGATTCCTCCTGCAGGCTTGAAACCAACCTGCAAATTATAAAAGAATAATAGTAATGTGCAAATTTAAGAGCTTTTCAGGATTTTACGATATGGTATAAAATGGAAACAAAAAATCGTATGGTACATATGGAAAATGCGTCTTGATTCCAAAGACTTCATAAGTACCTAGAAAATGTGTCTTGACTCCAAAGACTTCATAAATACCTAGAAAATGTGTCTTGACTCCAAAGACTTCATAAGTACCTAGAAAATGTGTCTTGACTCCAAAGGCTTCAAAAGTACCTAGAAAATGTGTCTTGATTCCAAAGACTTCATAAGTACCTAGAAAATGTGTCTTGACTCCAAAGGCTTCATAAGTACCTAGAAAATGTGTCTTGATTCCAAAGACTTCATAAGTACCTAGAAAGACAATCAAATAAGATCCAAATTTTCCCTTTTCCCATCGGGAAAATTATTTTTTTATATTATGGTATCTCTGAGAAACATATACATCTTATTTACATACATGCATTGTTTGCATCGACGCAAGCAAACTTAAAACTTTAATTCATGGCAACACGTTATATTCTCTGTCTGTCTATCTGTCTCTCGATAGATGTACTAACCTTGTAGCCTGTGAGATGGTAATAGTCCCTGATGGCTCTCAGCATGACCAGCCCCACCACAAAGTTGGCGTTCACTCCTTCCTTGCCTGTTGACGTCTTGATGAAATCAGATCCTGCGCAGACACAAGGCATCATATATCAGCATTGCTTGTGTGTTTACCTGTTTGTTTGATTACAATTTACCACCCCGTACACCATAAAGCGGTGATCCCAGTGTGAACTGAGAGGAACGAGTAGAAAGATGCAAAAAAAGTGAAGGAGAGACAGGAAGGAAGAAGGACACACCAATAACTGCCGCTGTGATCTCAATCTCATAGTGAATTATGAAGAAACAGCATGAATGACACAAAGAGTGAACACAAAGAAATGGGGGAGGGGGGGCTTCTTCTGGTGCTCGCTAACCGCCCTCTCCCTCAAACACTGGCAACAAAACATTTGAGAAAGTCAAAGAAAGTGGCAAGTAGAGAATCCCATACTCGGAGTTGGATGGTTGGCTGATGCTGCTGGCGGCTCCTACTTCTTACCTTTCCTCTTGCATTTATCTTTCATCTTGCTGTTTCCTCTTAATTCACTCTGAGATCACTGCATATGGTGGACAGGGAGAATTTCTTTCAATGAAACAGACAAACAAACCTCAATTGAATCAAGAGAAAATATCTACAGTATTATGGCCGTGAGAGGAGAAAAAAGCAGGCTACAGAAATTTACACTAAAATCAACCAGAAAAAGACAAGAGAGAAAGAGATAAACCAGCAAAAAGATGGACAGACAACTTTAAGAAGTGCTTGGATTAGTTTGTTTGTTTGATTGAAATTCAAGCCATCCACAATTTGCAGTGACCCCAGGGTAAAATTAACAGGAAACGGCAAGATGAACAAGAAGTGAAAGAGAGAAACGGAAGAAGTAGGAACTACTGGCAGTGCCCGCCGACAGCCTTCAACAGGATGAAAATGTGTATGGCAAGACTTGCTTGGTGTGGGGGCATCAGACAAAATGGAGACACCAATTTGGAATGCGACAACAGGTCACGGTCATACGAGCTGATGATAATGCCAATGATAATGAAGATGTGATCAAGATGCTGCTGGCGACTAACAGCTATCACTTGGCAAACCTTTAAAACAGGACCAAGCAACTCCCAGTTAAGAGATTTAACAAAGGAGGAAATGGGGGTGGCTTGGCCATATAGTGAGAAGACCAAGATCCAACATGGCAAGAGCCAGACCAAGAAACACCTGGTTTTCGATTCATTGAAATTTTCCCAGCCAACAATATGTGAGATGAGGAGAAGAAGGTGGTCATGGATAGGCCACATCTTAAGGAAGGACCATAGAAATGGCTGTGCTGTTGTCTTGGGATGGACGCCAGAAGGAAAGAGACAGAGAGGAAGCCCAAAAATAACATGATGGAGAATGGTGGAGAAAGAGAGGAACAGAAAGGGATTGCCTTCCTGGGAAAGAGAGCGAGAAGAGCAGCCAAGGATAGGGACAATTGGAGGGATCATGTTCGAGCCTTATAGTTATAGGCCTCCTGGCACAGAGAGTTAGATGAGGGCCATGAGTGGTGATCTAGTGGTGAATTCAGAAAGAGGAATCAGCAAGGTGAAAGGTAAGTGACAGAATGAAAACAAAAAGGTAGGAGAGAGAGAGAGATTGAGACGGATAAGGCAAGACAAAGAAAAACATGGGGAAGAGTTGCCGACGTTGGCACAAAATAGGGATGACTGGCGGCCCTACTGTGTTGATGGCCTGTGCTCCACGAGAGCTGTGAGACAAGGAAAGAAAAAAACATGCGTAAATCAGTATGTTGACATAGGTCATGAAAAGAAGTTGCATTCTGGTACAAACCTGCCATCATGGTCACCATGCTGGCTTTGTAGATGTTCCTCAAAGAGCCCAATTCTCCTGTTGCCAAAATGGATTTCATGTGAGCCGTGCCGCAAGCATCACGCATCTGCTTCACTTCCTCATAGACACCTTGCAAACAGAAAGAAAAGAACACTCAACCCAGGTGGATAAACGATGATTAAATAAATTCATACACTCCATTATGACCAGTCTTGTTTCATTAATTTTTAACCTTTCAAGATGCGGACCATTAACAGTAAAAAAAAGGGACAGATCTTAAAGACTTGAAGCTCATACGTATCATGCAGTGAGTAAATCAAAATGTAATCTAATATTTCTTGTTTAAATTTTATTGCTGCGAGTCTCTTAGCTATATCTAAAGTGCTAAAAAGCTTAACGGGCACAAAGGGGAAGGGGGAGGGGGGGGAGACGTTGTGCATGTGTGTGTGCATGAGAGATGCATGCATGAGAGAGACAGACAGACAAAGAAAGAGAGACAGAAACACAGAAAGAGTCAGAGAGAAAGAGAGACTGAGATAAAGAGGACAGGGACAGAGGGAGGGAGGAGGGAGGGAGGGAGAGAGGGAGGAGAGAGAGAGAGAGAGAGAGAGAGAGAGAGAGAGAGAGAGAGAGAGAGAGAGAGAGAGAGAGAGAGAGAGAGAAACAGAGAGCAACAGAGAGACAGAGAGAGACAGACGGATAGACAGAGAGCTCTTTCACTTGTCTGTACTCTTGTGTTCTTATCAAACACTCTTAATCTCACCATCATTTGTGGCTTGCATTATTCAGCACGTAATCAACCACCCCTCTCCATGTTGTTCTATGTTCAGTGCTTCTTGTAAAATCTGAGTTGGTGGTGATATCGGACGTGTTTTGTTTTAATGCCTTTACATATGTGGTGCGTTGTCTGCCAAAGCTCTTGTCCCCTTTATGAATCCAGATGTTGCTAGTTTTTCTAGTCCATCTTGTCTCCACACACGGCCAAAAAAAATCTCATTTGCCTTGTCTTGATGTTCTTCATAAGGTCTGTTTCTTTTCCAATTTTCACAAGAACATCCATGTTTGTTACTTTTGCTGTCCAGGAGATTTTCAATATTTTTCTACATATCCACATTTCAAATGCTTCTAAACGTTTACGACATTGTGCATCTAAAGTCCACGTTTCACATGCATATAATAGTGTGGAAAAGACACATGTCTGCGCTCTCTGTATTTTCGTGTCTGTTTTCAGTTTTGAATTGGAGACAACAGCCTTAATATTATGCAATGTTTGTTTTACTATTGCTATCCTTCGCCTTATTTCGGTGGTGTCTTTGCAGTTGTTTATTATGATTGCGCCGATGTATTTAAATTGTGTTACTTGTTTTATAGTTTGTTCTCTACTGGTTAAATTGAAGGACAGGTCATCATCTTGTTTACAAACTGCCATGCATTCTGTTTTTTTCACGTTCAGTAATAATACTTTTGTCTCACTAAAGTCTACTAATTTATCTCATATTTGTTGGACACCATCTGGCATGTATGTCATTAACACAGCATCATCTGCATATCTTATGTTGGTCAGGTTAACACCACCAATGATTATACCTCTCATGTTATCAATTTCACAGAAGATGATTTCACTATATAAGTTGAAGAGGTCTGGTGAGAGAACACAGCCCTGTCTCACTCCTTTCTTGATGTTAAAAAAAGCTGATGTCTCGTTATCCATTTTGACACAAGCTGTTTAGTACCAATACAGGTTCTCTTACCAGTCTACGGTCTTTATCATCTATTCCTACTATTTTAAAATGGGAAGAAATAAAATATCAGAAATTCTTTTCTCTGAAACTTTTCTAGATTTTCATTTATTTCCTTAGTTAATCCGATCTAGTCTTTCTCCTGGCAGGGGAAGCAGGGACGGCTGAATTCTGTCTTCCTTCTCATCACTTTTACTTTTCCCTCTCCTATTCCCACGTTTGCTTACCCTTCCAATCCCCAGCCAGCGCAAGTGTACGGTTGATGACGATATCCACTTCCGTGGCCCCGTCCTCCACAGCGGTGCGAATCTCCTCAAGTCGAGCTGGAAGCGGTGTCTGGCCACATGGAAACCCGGTGGCCACTGAAACAAAGGAAAGAAACAAAGAAAAATGTGATACACTATTTAAGGCAGTCACACAGAAGGGAAAGACTGAAAACATTTAAATTTATCCCAATCCTTAACGCTAACTACCTACGCCAATCTGTTACCAATGCTTGGTAGTCCAGAGACAAACAAAAAAAGGTCGTAGGTTCAAGCCCTGATAGTTGAAAAAAAAGTTTTTTTCAAATAAAACCCATCCCCCGTGATCCAAGTAGTAGGATCGACACCTAATTCCATTAGAGACAGGACGATAAAAAGGAGGTCCCTGTGCAGATCACAACACTCTGTGCACGTTAAAATCCCTTGACTATTTACAAGGCAGTCCAGACAAAATTGAAAATCCTACCAAAACTCCTGAGCTTGCCTTAGTTATAGATGTGGGTAAATCAAATAAAAAAAACAATGCAATGTGTGGCCCTGCTGTCATATTAAAGATATGAAAAGTATTCCCATATATGCTTTTATTTTATCGTTGCATGTATATGTATCAAAAAGTTGGCAAATCATTAAATTCAAGTCACGAAACGTTTAAACCAAGATAATAATAAGAAAAAAACAAACGTTTTAATCTTAAACTAAAAACATAATAATATAATAATAATAATAATAATAATAATAATAATAATAATAATAATAATAATAATAATAATAATAATAATAATAATAATAATAATAATAATAATAATAATAATAATAATAATAATAAATAATAATAAATAATAATAATAATAATAATAATAATAATAATAATAATAATAATAATAATAGTAATAAATAATAATAATAATAATAATAATAATAATAATAATAATAATAATAATATAATAATAATAATAATAATAATAATAATAATAATAATAATAATAATAATAATAATAATAATAATAATAATAATAATAATAATATAATAATAATAATAATAATAATAATAATAATAATAATAATAATAATAATAATAATAATAATAATAATCATTAATAATAATAATATTTTTACTAATCTTATTTTTTAAAAACAGTTTGAGAAGCCCGATTAGAGAGGTTCTACTGTATTATAGTTTTTAAATATTTTCCCTACTATGCTCACTATAATACTAATAAACAAACCTTAGATAAGGCAACATAAAACAAAAATAAAAAATATGTCATGGGACAACTGAAATCAATTTTCTAAATGTCACAGTGAACAGAAAATTACCAGATGCGATGGGTAGATGCTGATTAGGGCCACAAATCTTTGACAGAGTTTTCTTAGCCGCTTTCACTTGATTAGGATACACACAAACTGCCCCAGTAGTTATATCTGAAAAATGAAATCAGGACAAAACAATGTCAGCTGACTACCGACATCCGATATATCATTGAGGGGCGATGAGTCACCCCTTCCTGTCTGCTTTGGTGAAACGGGTCTGTCCAAAGAGTGACTGGAATTATCTGACCTTTGACCCTGGTCGACAACAGCTAATAGTAAATCTTGAGTATGCATTACAAAAATCTTGATTTGAACAACAGACTTTGGATGAATTAAAAAAACACTGCTACAAAGTCTGGCGGGTCAACCAAGGCTACGAGTAGAAAATTCCATGACTGATAATAGATTTCTTTGAAGGCTTTGCTTGTTTTGTTGAAATTTACCATGTCCACTATATTACTGTGATTTCAGGTTGAATTAAGAGGAAACATCACGATGAATGAAAGGTGTCAGCCTCTCAACCAAGTGGACAGATTTTCTCAAGTTTTTTTGAGTAAAACATAAGCACACCAACCCCCTCTCCCCCACCATCTCCTTCTCTGCTCCAGGTAGATGGGTCCAAATCTAGTCCCATTGGAGATAGACAATAAGAAGGAGGTCATTTATACAGATCACAACACTGCACACATATACAAGATCCCTTGGCTGTTTACAGGGTAATCCGGGCTAAATTAAAAATCCTACCAAAACTCCTGCGATATCTTAGTAGTGGATGTGGGTAAAATCAAATCAAGTCATGAATTAAGAGCTTATCCTTGACTATTTGGTATCAATAGGGTATGAGGTCACCATCCCCTGGGCAGCAAAACATTAACACGGCGGTTCAGGCAAAATTAAAATCCTACCGAATCTCCTGAGATCACTTTAGTTGTGGATGTGGGTAAATTCAAATCAAAAGAGCTTATCTGTAACTATTTGGTATCAATAGGTGCAGGATCATCATTCCCTGGGTGGCAGAATTCTGATTTGTCACAGGCTTCATTTTCACCAGGCTTCAGTAAGTAGCTCCTTTGCATATAAATAGGGGAAAGCATCATCCCTGCAACCAGTACTGCTTCCTTTAAATACTGAGATTATCATGTGAGCTTCTCAGTGCCTTTCAGGAAATTTTCTCGAGAGGGAGAGAGATTATCGGTCAATTACTTCTCACTGTCTATTAGTAATATTAGTCACATTTCTATAAAATAAAATAAAAATTCTTCTGAAACTTTCTGAAGATGATTTCAACTGGAAATTCTTATACTCCGCTGTTTACATGTGAAAATTCTTGTTAGAAATGATCCCAATAATAAATACAAAAATGTAAACCCAAATCTTAAATAAGATACAAAACAAAGTTCACAATAAAACAAAGATTTACGAATGAAGACATCAGATCTCAGTGAAAAGACAAACAATAATAAAAAAATAAAAAATCAACAGGACTCTAAAATAGAAAAGTCATCAACAACAACATATTTCTAGAGAACATGTCAATCACCATTGGCCTGCTCACACCCTTATGACCCATATTTTATTTTCACTGACCTTTTCCGTCCACCTTGATCATTTTAAGAATTTCATCGCTGACTGGATTTACAGCTTTACAGCACAGGCGGCTCACATTTGCATGTGTGTCATCACCGGCAAGAGTTGTCAAATCCAAGCAAGTCAACGCACGTAACTGCCATGCAGCCTGACAGAAAACATAACCGTTAGCTTTTCACTAGAAATTAAATTCCCATCTTGACACGAGACAGAGGCCAAGAGCATACATTTCCCAAGTAACAATATATTCAAAAGCCCAAGTTGAACTTTTTCTCAACTTACTATATCTAAGTTTTATTTCTTTTCTAAACATTTGGACAGTTTTTGTTGTTGTTGAAGCAATTAAATTATATTGAAAGCCTTTATATCAAAGTCTTATTTTTGTACATTTATAATAATAATCATTAAAGAATGAAATTGGTAGGCTTTAAACATAAATGGAAAAATTTGTTTAGTTTTCTACAGTCAGCAGATTTCAAACTTATAAATTGCAATAATCTTTACTTTGCATTATTATGAAATATATTAAATACAAAACTTTTAGTTAAATGAAAATAAAAAATGAAAATAATATTTTCTAAATTGAACTGTTAATATTTGTATACCATTATTTCAAATGACAAAGTTTTATTCCTTACCTGCCATTGCTTCAGTAACTCCCCTTCTGCTAGCAAAAAAGTCTGATGTGTTCTTCTTGACTGCAGACAAATTTATCTGTACATTTTGGATAAGTTTCTCATCTGGAAATAAAAATCCCACACGTGTATTACAATTAAAACTATGACAAAAATGACTAGATCTAAAGCAGATCGTCATCGTGTTACCATGCAGTGTGGCCTGTTGGCAGGTTTGCATGTACAAGCAAAAAATTGTAAAATTCCTTTCAGGGCATTATGACACATAGAAATGACTAGAGAAAATATCCCAGTTTCTGTAGCATGAAAATGAAACAGGTGACTATAATCACTTCCTGGAAAGGACGCATTTTGACTGCAGACAAATTTATCTGTATTTTCTCATCTGGAAATAAAAATCCCACACGTGCCAGACAAAAATGAACTAGATCTTGCTCTGATAGATAGATGATAGATAGATGGGCATTATGCCTAGATTGAGATGACCAAGACAACATGATATTTCAAAGGAAAAGATAGATAGTGACTATAGATAGAAAGAGAGAAATAGAGAGAAATAGAGAGAGAGAGAGAGAGAGAGAGAGAGAGAGAGAGAGAGAGAGAGAGAGGGAGGGATTTTAAGAGAGAGAAGAGAGAGAAGAGAGAGAGAGAGAGAGAGAGAGAGAGAGAGAGAGAGAGAGAGATTAAATGGCAATAAATGATACCGTAGTAACATTCTCTCTCTATTTGGGACATGTATCCTAATTAGACTTAGACTATGTTTTCCTGGACAGTTGGTGCTTTTTGTATGAGTATATAATGAGACACAAAAACACGGAGGTGCTCCGCTGTACCAAAAAACCTGGAAATAACGGAAAATCCCCATCTCTGATTGGTGACACGGTGCTCCATTTAAGGCCCTCAGAAAGTAAGCCTTTTATCTGAAAGGCTGTCATTTCACTGCCTCTTTGATTGATATAATGTGTGTCAAAGATAATAATACAGATCTCTAGGTCTTTTCTGAAGGTATTAAATCCTTCAACTTTACAAATTTAAAGGTCTTGTCTTAGTATAGATCTAGATCTAGATCAAGACTGCTGGATCTATGATCTAGAAGCTAGATCTACTTTTGAGAGATTTTCACAAGGTTTGTTTTGTTTTTTAAGCCATTCATTAGAAGGAACCCTCATGTTTACAAAGAAGATGAAAATCAACAAAAAGTCTCTTCTTCTTAGTCATTCAATAATTGTATGGTTCGATTATGTAACTGTCAATTATAGGATCAACCTCAAATAAACAAGACCTGACTTGAGCTGGTGAAATAAAATGATTGAAAAACTTTGTATTTATTTTTCTCTCCAACTTTTATACGGCTGCCTCATCACATTGACTTACATGTCGGTTAGTCAGTTATGCAGTGCGTTTAACAGAAAACCTGAAATATTTTGTTTCTATTTTTATTAAATGCATACCATAAGGTAAGCCTGGGTTTCTCTCATCCGCCATCCTGATCTAAGCGTTCTGTTCCTTCCCTTTGCTATGGCCTTTCTACTTCAGCGTCCGTCTTTACTGGTGGGCTGGTCTTCACTCCACAGTTTACAGCAGTTTTCAAAAGTTCGTTTCGTCTGCTATTTTTCAATAGTTGAGTTGTTTTTGCTAATTCATTGTAAAATGTAATCCAAACGGTAGAACTATTCAATATTGGCGAACACGGTGCGGTGAAACAAAGGGACATCTAAAAAGAAGACGAAAGGATAATTACTGGCAAATTTCTCTTGTCACTTCTCATCTCTCTCTCTCTCTCTCTCTCTCTCTCTCTTCTCTCTCTCTCTCTCTCTCTCTCTCTCTCTCTCTCTCTCTCTCTCTTTCTGTAGCTCTCTCTCTCTCTCTCTCTCTAATCTCTGTGTGTGTGTGTGTGTGTGTGTGTGTGTGATGTGTACTATTGTTATACATTTACAATTATTGTTCTTTTAGCATTAGATAAGTATTATCAAGAAAGGAGGGATATACAGTATACTCGCTTTCCTGCTTACCTTGTGTACTTGCCAAGTTGACAGTCTTGTTAGAAGCGATTTTCCCCTACCCAGTCCCCGTTATAGGAGATTTATTTCTACGTCGCTTCAGAGAGAACAAAGGGGGGGTGACGATGGTCATGTTATAGCTGGCTTCCTGTTATAAGCTTAGTTGTTATAAATGATACCAACTGTAGTTATTTTTACACTATTGCAATGTTTTCGTCAAACTTTGGTACCAAACCCAAAATGTACGCACGCAGGCTACATTGCTTACTTTGTAACAATTCTTCTATGTGAGCACACAGTAATTAAGATCAATAAGAGTAAGAACAACAGTTCTTTCGTTACCTGGTGAAGATAGTATTACCCGAACATGTCACTGTCTTCTTATAAGCGCCATACGAAAGTTTGACCATACCTTACTTTGAGAGCATTATGACGTTTTCCTCACAATGTTTAAGAAATGAAAATTGATAGATGGTGAATGAATGATTTATGATAAGTTAATGAATGTGTATGAAGCTAAACTGATTTGTCTATAATTATTCTTTCTTTTTTATAATTTTTATGTATATTGTTTCACCGCAATATTTACTTACCCACCTTTGAATTTTTGTATACTTTTCCAAAATCTATACCTTTAATGATTAACTAGATCTAAATCTATTTTTAATTTGAATGCATTGATGTATTCTTTTATTTTTCAAACGGAAATTGTGATAACACAAGTATAATTTCCTTTTTTCAAGAATCAATAAAAATTATTGAAATTGAAATTGAAATTATTATTATTATTATTATTATTATTATTATTATTATTATTATTATTATTATTATTATTATTATTATTATTATTATTATTATTATTATTATTATTATTATTATTATTATTATTATAATATAAATATATCATTAATTTGTTAGTATTGTTATTATTATTATCAATTATTATTATTAATATTATTATTATTATTATTATTATTATTATTATTATTATTATTATTATTATAAGTAGATGTAGTAGTAGTAGTAGTAGTAGTAGTAGTAGTAGTAGTAGTAGTAGTAGTAGTAGTAGTAGTAGTAGTAGTAGTAGTAGTAGTAGTAGTAGTAGTAGTAGTAGTAGTAGTTAGTAGTAGTAGTAGTAGTAATAGTAGTAGTAGTAGTAGTAGTAGTAGTAGCCTAGTAGTAGTAGTAGTAGTAGTAGTAGTAGTAGTAGTAGTAGTAGTAGTAGTAGTAGTAGTAGTAGTAGTAGTAGTAGTAGTAGTAGGAGTAGTAGTAGGGTAGAAGTAGCAGTAGTAGTAGTAGTAGTAGTAGTAGTAGTAGTAGTAGTAGTAGTAGTGGTAGTAGTAGTAGTAGTAGTAGTAGTAGTAGTAGTAGTAGTAGTAGTAGTAGTAGTAGTAGTAGTATCATTATTATTATCTTTATTAGTAGTAGTAGTAGTTTTATTAAAGATTACAAATCAATTCATTCTCTCTCTCTAATCTCTCTCTCTCTCTCTATTCAATCTTGGCTCTCTCTCTCTCTATTATTATCATTATCTCTCTCTCTCTCTCTCTCTCTCTCTCTCTCTCTCTCTCTCTCTTCCTCCCTCTCTCTCTCTCTCTCTCTCTCTCTCTCTCTCTCTCTCTCTCTCTCTCTCTCTCTCTCTCTCTCTCTCTCTCTCTCTCTCTCTCTCTAGTTTTAGTCTTGCAATTAAACACCTGTTGGGTTTTGAAGCAGGCATTGATAAAATATTTGGAATTGTCAGGCAAAGATCTAGAGTATACTCGCTTTCGTGCTTCTCTTGTGTACTTTCCAAGTTGACAGAGTTGTTATAAGCGATTTTCCCCTATCCCCGTTATAGGAGGTTTATTTCTACGTCGCTTCAGAGAGAACAAAGGGGGGGTGACGGTAGTCATGTTATAGCTGGCTTCGTGTTATAAGTGGTGTTGTTATAAGTGATACCAACTGTAATTATTTTTACACAATTACAATGTTTTCGTCAAACTTGGTACCAAACCCAAAATGTACGTACGCAGGCTACATTGCTTACTTTGTAACAATTCTTCTATGTGAGCACACAGTAATTAAGATCAATAAGAGTAAGAACAACAGTTCTTTCGTTACCTGGTTATTACCCGAACATGTCACTGTCTTCTTGTGAGCTTTTACTTTTAGACATTACATCTCTAATTCATGCTGTATTCTAGTCCTAATACAAACATTTTAAGTATATACAAATATTGAAACTATCAAACACACCAGTTTGGGATAAGTCTCTAATAGTCTATATCAAGGTGGCCTTGATAAGCGCTAAAGTGCGAAACTAAATACAAGACTTTAGCCTAATCCATTTCCGGCACTGTCATAGCAACGTTGATAGCCGTGTCCAAGAGCAGTGAAGGAATAAGAAATGGCTACTTGATAACACATACTAAAGATGACGGAAGGTACTCAAGGGCTACTGGCTAACGCCACAAAAGGAAGATATTCTTCTATTAAAGATGTTCTTTCAGAAGAAGGTAAGTTTCTACTTGTTGCAAACAATAACACATAATCTGACTGTATGACGCATTAAATAGCAAACGCAAGAGTGTCAGTGTGTCTGTAATTGTTGTTGTTACTAAAAACAGTTTAGACTTGAGAGACGTATTTGTGTTGTTATTTCTAAATCTTCAATAAAGAAAAAGTTTTATACAATCTTGATAATATTCTTTCATTCCATTTACTCTTTTAATAATGATAATTAATCTTCTGAAGAACAGTGTTTCATTCAGTCATTCACAAGTCAGAGTGTAAGTGTAAACGCCCCAAAAAGGTTTGATATGATATGATATGATATAATATTCGGATCGTTGTTAAGCCTCCAGGCTTGTGATCCGGTCTTCTTGTCCAACTTTTTTAACTTATTAACTTTTTTACTTTTTGACAGTCACGGGCTGATGCTAGAGGCATTATATAATTTAGACTTTAGTGGTCTATTATAAGGATGCCCATGCAGCATCCAATCTGTTTTTGAAAGCCTGGAGGGACGGTGCTTTCACAGCATCTTCTAGTAGTCCATTCCAGTTGTTCACCACTCTGTTTGTGAAGAAATGCTGTCGGAGGCTGGTATTGCATCGTGATTTTTTCAGCTTCAGTGAGTGCCCTCGGGTGACGGAGATTCCTTCAAATTGCAGGAGGCGTTTCTTGATGTAGTAGTAGTAGCAGAACTTATAGTACCTCAATCAGTATCACCTCTTTCCCTTCTATAGTGCATGCTGGAATCTTCATTTTCCTTAGACGGTCACTGTACTGTAGATAATCATTCCAGGAGTAGTAGTAGTAGTAGCACTCCTTCAATTAGCTTTGCATCCTTCTGAAAACGTGGTGACCATACCACGTTGGCGTAACTCTAGTGTGGCCTGATAAACAACAGCATTCTCATGCTGTCAATGTCCAGATAGTCGTAGGATCTTCTGATGAGACCGAGGATCTTGTTGGCTTTGTAAAATATGATTGCTGTAAGCTCACTGTCCAGCACAGTAGATCCTAGTAGTAGTATGTAGTAGTAGTTCTGGTATCTGTCCAGTTCATGTTGTAATTGTACTTTGATTGGAGTAAGTAGAACGTGACATTTGTCTATTGAATCTTAACTAGTAGTAGTTCAGGTTATCCAGTCTTGTTGCAGCTGATCCCTTTTTTAGTGTGATACCACTTGTTGAAAATTTCGTATCATCTGCATACATCTCACAGCAGGACTGCACAATGGATGGAAGGTCATTTATTACAACGTAAATAGTACTGGGCCCAGCACGCTGCCCTTATCCGCTGGTGATTTGCCCAATCAGAAAAGGCGGCATTGATTTCCATTGTTGTTATCCCAGAAAATTTCTGATCCACCAACTTCCCGTTTTATTTTTTCGTGGGGGACAGAGTTGTTTCAATCAAGATTTATTGCGTCAACGGCTTTTCCTTCGTCTAGAGACTGGGTCCATGAGTCAAGTACAGAGAGGAGGTTTGTGACACAGGAGCGTTGCATATGAACCCATGCTGGTGGTCAGTGAGGAGATGTCTCTAGGTGTGTTATCATCCTGTCTCTGATAATTCCTTCCATGATCTTGCATGGTATGTTGTCAGCTCACAGGGCGGTAGTTGCTAGGTTTATTCTTTGCTCCTTTCTTAAACAGTGGGGTCACATTTGCCTCTTTCCAGGATTCTGGTAGCTTGCCTTCGTATAATGACTGTGTGAAGAACAACAGTTTCCGCCAGTTCTTCCGTTACCTCTGGTCCAGGTGATTTTCCAGCATCCAGCTGTTTAAGTCTTTCATAACTTCTTTCTTCGAGAATTCAATGTACATCTCTAAATTCTCATGTCTGGTATTCTCCATGTCTCTTTAGTGAACACACTACTGAAGAAACTTTTAGTACCTGTGCTTTTTGCTCATTAGTGGTTGCTGTTCCCCTTTGTCATCAATTAAATCTGCCACACCCTCCCTATCTCGTTTTATGACCCAACGCTTTGGGGTTTAACACATCTTCTTTTCATACTGTTGATTGCATTCCTACATGCTGACTTTGCCTGATTTCTGGCTCTCGCATATTTCTGGTAGTCTTTGCCCTCTCTTGACTCAGTGTATCTCTTAAATGCCTCTCTCTTCTCCTTTATCTTTGTCAGTGCATTGTTATCCCACCACAATGGTTTCATTTGTCCCAATCCCTGCTCTCCCTCCGCTACTTCGCTTTGGGATACTCTCCTCCATTGCCTCATCTATTCAAGAGAAATAGTTCCATGCCTCTAATAGGCCTTTTCCTTTCACTTTTTCACCAAGTTCCTTGTCTTTGATCTTTATGCGAAGTTTATCATAATCTCCTTTGGAGAAAACAAACCTAGAGTTGTTCTCTTCCATCTTGTTAGCTGTTTATGCTAAAAGTCAAACTGGAACCTGATGATGGCTTTTCCCCAAAGGCATCATGTATAAGATTTTCTATCATACCTACCTCATTGGTTAAAATTAAGTCAACAAGAGTTGGTCTTTGCTCAGCCCTATAATGAGTAGGATTCTTTACATGTTGATGCAAGAACAGGTTCAACTTTCTCCATGAACACGGTGGCTTTATGGTTTTCATTAGATGGCGTCGTTTCTGTTGACCAGTCTATCTCAGGATGATTAAAATCACCACAGATGAGCACATGTGATTTGCCTTGAATTGCTTTTGAAATCAAACTGTTTACATTTGTATTGTTTGTCTCAGTACTATTTGGTGACCTATAAACACACCCAATTACCAAACTGTCGTTGTCTTTCAAGGAGAACTCCACCCAAATACTCTCTTTCGCTGTCTTACATTCATCTAACATAACTTGTTGTGCTGAAAACAGTTTTTTTGTATATACAACCCCTCCTCTTTCCAAAGACTTGTCTTTAAAATTATGAAAACAGTCAAACGCCAAGATGTCCAGTTCAACTGGTTGCATTGGTAGTTCAGAATTCTTGGGTACCAGTTCAGTAAGACAAATGACATCTGGCTTCTCATGCTCCACTAAGTGTAAAAGTTCAGCTCTTTTATTCATAAACGTGTCTACATTAAAATATATACATTTGATTTTTTCTTGGTCTATTTTGTCTCTTTCTTGAGGGCCTGAGGTTCCCTGCTGCTCCGCTCTGTGTTTAAATTTTGCCTCTGATGATCCAGTTTGCCTTTTCTCCTTTGTGTCTCGAGTCTTCCCCCTTTGCATTTCTGAGCTTCAATTTCTCATTTCTTCCCTTTCTAAAAAACATGTTTTTTCAAGCTGACTGCGTGATATTCTTGTCTTTGTGTTGTCAGCTTTTTGAATCTTTGAGGCGTCAATCACATCTTGCTGTGATTCAAGCAATCTTGGCCTCGGTTTTCTTTCTTCGTCTGGTGATTCATTTCTTTTTCGAACTTGCCTAATTTCACTTGTTTCACTCTAATGTCTACCTCAAAATTTCGTAATTTTTCCATATCTTCTTCTTTTCAGACTGAAGCAGTCATAGCCTCAAAAGGTTTGCTTTACTTTACCCTTCAATTCCAACAAATACCATTTATTATCAATATTCTATAGCAAATAGATTTTGCTGGGGGTGTTCTATTTTGTTTGTTTGGTTTTTTTTTTTTTTGGGGTTTGTTCAGGTTAATTTCTTTTTTTGTTTGCTCCATCATCTTTGTAAAATGTGATTTACAGTCCTGGATCTTAGAAAGAAAGAGGGATCGTTTTCATTGTTTGATTTTCTTTTTTTTATTTTCTATGGATCTTTTTTTATTTGATATCATAAACCCAAAACCTGCTGCTCATACACTTGACATTACATACTAGTACTTACGATTCTTGTACCTGTGCAATTCTGACCTCAAATTTTTAATTTTACAACCTGCAACATCACATGTAATATCTCCTGAACAAAATACTTCTTTTTGTGTTAAATACTTTGTGTGGTTACCTAGCTGTATTACACACTTTACATTTACATTTCCTTGAGTCAAACTTAAGGTAAATTTTTCTGTGGTCAAATTGAGTTGTAATTGTTCAGATAAAAAAAAACTAAATGGAGTATGTACACTTTACTGCAGGCCACCATACACCCATGACCAATGTCAATTGGAAAGCTAGGCCTGTTCATGTGGCTGATTTTTATGAGTTTGTTGTCACATAATAATGTAAATAACTGTTATATAATGTAAATCTATACAAGCTATACAAAATATTACACACATCTCATGCTTTTCATCTCTATTGAGATGAGAGGGTTCAAATTTATTCTTAAGATTAACTTAAGAGGTGGTCAGCGTAATTCATATCTCATACTCATGCCACAAGTGAGCAAAACTAGATCTAGATCTAGGCATACACTATAGGATTTTTTCAGAAAGGTTGAAACATCTTTTTATGCTCTGTCTCGCTTTCATGAGTTTGCCCTCGAACATCGAAAGGCCATACGTGACATGTACTAGATTTTAGAGCTAGGTCACTGGGCTAGCCTTGAAAACCTCTCACTCTCATGTGCAGTTCAGCCTAAATTCAGCGTGCCTGATACCACGATGATAAGCGTTGATTACTCAAGGGTAGCTTGCATTTGGAGCTGGAGGTGCTTCAGCCTCCCCACCAATACCATAAAGATTACAATGGGAAGACCAGTGGAAAAAGGCTTTACACATTATAGCCCTTCTTTCCTTTTATTGGCTAATGGTTTGAGAGGTCTCTACTGATTAGCTATTTGCATACATATGTAGTCAAGATCTAGTGCAATGTTTTCGGGATGAAAGTTGAAAGTACAATAACGATTAAAATAATAACTTTTTTATATGGCTTGTAATCAAATTATTTTTAAAGGTAGGGCTAAGCTTTTATAGTCTGCACCTAGCTACGCCACTGACCAATGTGCATTTTTTCATTCGTTGAGTTATATCCAATCTATCTACAACAAAGAGTTGTGGGATTCATTTCTGAGTGACTTCCTTTTTGTTTCAACTCCTTTTCTTATTTGTCTGCCTGGAATAAACATTAAGATTTCATATAGTCTGGAGATTTCTTTTCCAAATGATCAAGTTGGCATGGCTGTTTTCAGGATAGCTCAGGCAATTCCCTCAGATTAATATTCATATCAAGATGCAATAATGAATTATTTTAAGGATTTTAAAAATCAAATCTCTTTTAACAGATGTATCCAGTGTGTGGGAAAATGTGTCCAATTATCTGGAAAAACAGCTGACACAGCAGAAAGGTAATTTTGTATAGATTTATGTGTGTTAGAACGTATTTAATATGCTTAGCCTTTGTTACTCTTTGTGTACATTTTATATATATATATATATATATATATATATATGTTGGTTTAGCAGCCTACATATTAAAAGTATGCTAGCAGAAAACCTTTTTGTTACTTTTAAATGTTGACATAAACTCAGTAAAAGAAGATTTGTTGGTATTATGTGTATGTAACAACAAAATATTTTCTGATTAATTGTTTTTAAGAGTTTTATCACAAACGATGAAATTGTATAATTTATGTGTCAGCTTCTTGACTTTAACTTTAAGCATATTAATCAAATCTAATTTCTTGTTTGTTTTATCCTTAGTTTTCTCTTTTCCATATTTAATCACAGTGCTCTATATTTTTGTCTCCATTCTTCTCTGTTTCATTCTCATCTTTTTCTCTTCAGGGGTACAAATCCCTGGGTTAGGTATATTGACAATTTCCCAAAAGAAACTCGACATTGGCAACAACAAATGTATTCTCACACAAAGACCTGTCTTCAACATCTCTGAGAAGTTTGCACAGACTCACGGACTTCAGTTTCAGAGATACCATGTACCTGGTAAGAAAGAACTTTTTTTTTCTTTCATTTTTGTTTGTTGAGGCTGGTTTCCGCTTTGGGGGGGGGGGGGGGGGGGGGATGATCAAAAATGTTGATTTACCGTTCTTTTTATATTCGGGTAGTACGATTATTTATCTACAAGTTTATGGCAGAAAAATGTCCATATGACGTATAATTTTTTTGTTACACAATATTTTGTTGGCGAGGATAGGTAAAAGCAGTCAAAACTTTTCACTTCAATTATCCTTACACTAACTGAGAAGATGGCACTGAAAGCTTGTATAACCAACCAGCTATCACCGCACAACACCACATCTGGGTGCATGGCCTATTGACACACCCCCTTGCCGACATTTCCTAGCGCTGAGTGATGTAAGAGGCGGAGGTCAAATTTCGGGCGATGACTTTGTAAACATGCTTACAAGTATAGGAATAGAGGAATCAAACAGAATACTGGTCATTATGACATCTATTTTCACAATAGACGTCTATACCTAGATTTACAATCCTCTTTACATTAGTAACAATGTCAGAGACTGTCAAAAGAGCGAGGGGCTTCTACAAGAAAGGCAACTCGTCTAAAGTGTCTTTTTTGTGTTATTGTCTTTTGATTACTTTGTTCGCATTTTTCTCAACATGTACTTTTTTTCCAGTAAATTTCTATCTCGTTCCGTGATTTACCGACCGATTTGTATAATATTTGGCACGCATGTTCCTCTCATCAATGTTAATAGAATGTCATCAGAGTTTTTTTTATATCTTGTAAATTTTTAGAGAAAATTTGTTTCTTCTTTTAATAAAAATACCATATTTACATGTAAACGATATACGTTATTTTTAAAAAATTCATTAAAAAAAGCTATCCAAAATATCTTAAAAACTCTGTCATTCTTTAGATATTGAATGTAAAAAACGATCGGCACAGATTTTAAGTGAGGAACTAAGTGAGGAGATAGGTTTTGAAAATTGGGTCAAAATCCAAGATGGCGGTCGATTCCTTGGCAACCAAGGATGCTACAAATTTTTCAATGACAGAGGGTGACTGTATTTTGACAGTTACTCATATACATATACTTAAAGCAAGAACCTTAACTCAAAAGCAAAAAAATCATTTGGTAAAATTGATTTGGCTTGGTTAAATAAGTTT
This sequence comes from Doris montereyensis, assembly GCA_037039925.1. Taxonomy (NCBI): domain Eukaryota; kingdom Metazoa; phylum Mollusca; class Gastropoda; order Nudibranchia; family Dorididae; genus Doris; species Doris montereyensis. Next base: position 65,614 of record JAXRKP010000626.1, on the reverse strand, counting down.
AGTTTTCATTGGATTGAAACAGGCTAAGATGATTTTATTTTTGTTACGTCAGGTTTAATTCATTTCTTATGGTTGAGTTGAGTTTTGTTAAGCCATGTTCAATTTATTTCCATTGATATTATGATTGGGTTTGGTTTAAGTACGTTGATTTGGTTTTAAATGATTGGTTTGAGTCAGGTTTGGGTTGATTTGGATTTAAATGGTTTGAACGGGTCAGGCTGGATTGATTTGGTTTGATATGGTTGGTTAAGTTTAAGTTTGGTTGATTTAGTCTGATCACTTTGGATGGCATCAAAGTGCAATTAAGGTCAAATCAATTAGGGTCGGTTTACTGCATAACAATTGCTTTCCAAGAGTACAAAAATGAGAGTGTTTCTGATTGCATTATAATTAAAGATATTTTCTTATAGAAGTAAACAGAGAATTTCAGGACAGGGTAGCCTTAGAAAGATCACTTTGGGCATCTAAACCCATACACAGGAAGTTAGAATGGAAACTGATAAAGAAAAAAAGAAAAAAGTTTCAAACTCAAATTTTGTACTTTAATTTGCACCCATATTTTTCTTTCCTACAGGTTCAATCCCTGTTCTGCCACTCAATTTCTCTTCCATTTCGTTTGAAAGTCCCTTTGATCGAGACACAGTAGAACGATGTTTCAAAGAAATTATGGGATCCACCTCCAGAGCTTTGGCTTCCAAGAGGAACATTGAACTCTGCTTCAATGGGATTGGACGTCTTACTATCCGTGAAGGCAGAGTCAAAATGAAATTCTACAAAGAATTCATTAACGAAATGGATAGCTCCGGAAAACTTGTAGATTCAATGATGAATGTGAGTATAAATAATATATCGATGTTGAAAGTCACTAAACTTGTAAGTCTGTTGGAGGACATCTTTCAGGAGAGACGAGTTTAGGATTCCAAATTGAACAGGATGTTTGCATTGCAAGTTTAGATCATGTGACTAAAAATAATATTTCTATTGACTACACTTGCAAGATATTTAAAACGAAGCTCCAGAGCAACCTCACAATTAATTACTATGGGTTAAAACATTATTTTTATAAGGAAATCATGTACTTAGAAGTTTAGAGACTCACCATTGATTTGTATGTGCAAGAGGGGGTAGTGTGGGGATGACACCTCAGCATTTTAATCCTAGCGTGCTAAAACAAGGCTTAAAATTAACTACATGTAATTACAATTCAAGTTCCCTCAAGATAATTCAAGAGTTGATGACCATGTTATGCAAAATTTACTCCCACTATTTCTCACATGCACCACAAACATTGTGCAAATCATCAGTGTGCTAACATATTGGCCATAGTCAGACTTAGGCTGAAATGAAGCTGATTTATTCGAACAATCGTCATCCATACCAAAACCCCTGAGATCACCTTTGTTGTGAATGTGGGTAAATCAAATCAAATCAAATAAAAAACTTCATCATATGATCTATCATAATACATCGAGTCATTCCTGAGTTATTATGGACGTATTGAAATTTTCTCAACATCATTGAAAATTACTTGGGCCAAAATATTAGCGCACTGACAAAGTAAAGATCTTATAGCAAATATATATTTTAGACTGCAAGCTCGATGGAAAGAGCGAATGCTATCGATGAAACTGAACCAAGAAATTCTTTTAAAGTAAATCTGCAGTCTTTGTAAAATGTGGATTTGGTGTTACAAGGTTGGATTTTTCTGTCGGGAAGGGTGAGGAGTGGGGATATTGGGAAGGGATAGGGAGTTTCTCCCAAGCAAGGAATCGTTAATTGGAAATTACAAAGATAGTAAGAAAGTTGTTGCCTTTTTCTGTTGTTTTGTTCTGAATTATTTTTTTGTAAGCAGGTAATGGGAGGGGGAATGGGGGTTCTGATTTCTGTTTGATGAAAAAGACGGGGATAGAGGTGGAGAGGAGGGAGCAGAATTGTGTTTTGTGGGGTTCCATCTTTCACGTCTATTCTTTTGTTTTTTGTTTTGTTTTATTGTTTATGTTGAGTTGGCTTTTTTTAGAAATTAAAATATTCTGCGTATTGATAATCTTACTTTCCAGCGAGTGGGAACAGTTGATTCAGTTATGTCTGACAGGATGTCTTCAAGGCCTTGCTCCAGCAGCACTCTGGTTTTACCAAGGTAAATTAGCATTCAACATCTAGACTATCTTTCCCCTTACACCACTTGACTGTTATTAGAGTATAGATTGTAAGATCAATTGATTTGTTCTAATAGATGAGTGGATGGGGAAATTGTCTTTAACTAATACTGACACTACAAAATAGGTCCCATCCTAACATAGAGTCCATGAGAATGTAATTTAACTGCAACTACCAACAGTGTGACAGAGTCCTGCCTGTGTCCTGAAGGGCACAACTTAATTTAATTATCGAATACAGAGAAAGAGTGTTAATGATCAGAGCTTCAAGTCATAAAATCACCGATTTGAATTCTGACTGAGACAACCATTCATTTATAATGATATAATATGTATTTTGTCATAAAGATAGATCCTTAGCTCTCATTTCTGTTCCATCTTCAAATGTGAATGAGTAATTGAAGGGATCATTTCAATAGTGTGCCTATGTCCATCTTGGGGACAAATGAGACAGAGAGATAATCCTAGGGCATAAAAAGAAATCAGCTTTCTGAAAAGTATGAAAAAGATAAGATGAAAATACTTCACGTTTACAACCATTTGAAATTTGGAATTCCCAAAGCCAACATGGTTTTTGGCATTTTCTCTAAATGATGTAATTGTGACTGTAGGCACACTATTGAAATGACCCCTTCAATTGATCATGAGCTGATAAGCAGTTCTAGGAGTTGAGTAGGACAGTGAGTGAAATGGCCAGTCAAAAGTAAATGATGTAAAATAAGGAACTTACACTTATGAACTGTGAAAGTATCTTGATCTTTTTTTTTTTTTATTATGGCATTTTGAATGACTGCCTTACAACTTCCAGTGATGATTTCAGCCTGACAAATTTTACTTCCATTGTTTAGTATCAACACTCAAATGGACGGTGTTTCAACATGACAAATTATGTTTCCATTCTCTAGAATCAACACTCAAAGGGACGGTGTCCACCCTACCCACAGTGGCAATTTGACGCCAGTCGCAGAACAAGAAGAGTATACAGGTGGATTTATCCCCCATCCACCTGGTGATGTAGGGCATGTTGCTGATAATGTTGAGCAGGTGGTATACCTTCCTGAGGATCCGACAACAAAGAAAGAAAGCATGGAGGGTCCTGAAAGTGATTTCGCGACTGAACACGCTGTTGATAATATCATGCGTGAAGAGGATCCAGCCAACGTCAATGTTCAGCCCTCCATGGATCCTCAATCTTTCGAGACAGACTTGGCACCAAATGCAGGTTGGTTGAAATTGGCTCGCTAGTAGAAATTCAGAAAACTTGAAGAAACCAAATCTATTTTTAGACAGAGGGTTATTTAGTGTGCATGAGTTACATAGGTTATATATTATGGAGGCGTTGTAGCGAAACCGTAGTGTCGTGAGCTTTGATCACAAGCCCCACAGCTGACACAGGTGGGTTTTTTCACAATGTTGTACCGTTAAGAAAGGTACTTCACTCTACTTTCCTCACTTGACTCAGGTGTGAATGAGTACCCAGCTATAGGAAGAGAAAGATCTTGTCAGAGTGTTAGTATGAAATGCTTAACAGTTCTGTACTGTATGCTCTCCAGAGAGTTGAGAAGGACTTTGAATGAAATGGCCTGCGGGGGGGATAAATCATGTACCGTTGGTGAGCCTGCACTTGTGTGGGAAATCAGAGTATAAACCCATCCTTATCTCTTTTTGTATCTTTATCTCATTTTCTTATTTGGGGAATTTTCACAATTATTTGTAATGGAAACGCAACTGTCCTAACAACGAAAATAAAGGAAAATTAGGTCTACAACTTGAAAACCAAAATAGATTTTTAAGTAAATGAATTTTCACATTTGCTATTCTAGTAGAAACATAAAGGAAACCGTTCAGAGCTTTTAATTTGTTGTTTTAATTTCTTTATCATAAGAAACACTTTATCTTTATTTCTTTGTACCCTCCCATAAATATAGATTTGCTGTTTACAAGTTTGTTGAACTGTGTCATACAATTTATATATATGTATAGTAAATCAACTATGTCATACAATGTATATATATATATATATATATATATATATATATATATATATATATATATATATATATATATATATATATATATATATATATATATATATATATATATATATATATAATAAAATAAATCAACTATCAACTTCTCTCGATGAAGTCATAATACTATTCGCATGTATCGTTTTAACGGGCTGACGCGAGTTTGTTGCATAACCGGTTACAACTTGTCCAGTGACGTCTGACATTTGGGGTATCTTCCACCTTATCCCACTCATGTCACACTTTTGAATGCAAAACTTGTCAGTCAGCAAAGGTATAAGTGCCATAAAGACTATTCTCTTAGTCAGCCACGTAACATCCATAGAATTGATGAAATTAGAGAGAAAGAATTCTGTCAAGTGACAAAATGTTTTTTTAAACAGCCATCCTATAATCAATGAGCACTACGCCTGTTTTGAAAATGTGTTATCAGTACAAAATCTTTCTAATCTCAAACCTAAAAAGGGGTAGGGGGGAGGGAGGAGGGGTAGCTAGATTGGTGAATTTGGGACCTAAATGTTTGTTTTCTGTTATGTACATATTTGGGTAGAACAATCATTTATCTACAAGCAAGGCAAGTTTCTGGCAGAAAAATATCTAAATGATATATGATTTTTTTGTTACACAAAATTTTGTTAGCAAGGGTAGATAAAGATAGTCAAAATCTTGACATCAATAACGGCACTGAAAACCTGTATAATGTGGCACTAAATGGCCAAATCTGGTGACATGGTATTCGTCTTGCTGCCGAGAACTCGCTTGCTGATTTGGCCTAGCCCTGAGTGACATAAGAGGTGGAGGGCAAGCGTTGCCAGTCGGTGTGTTTGTAAACACGCGCACAAGCATAAGAATAAAGTAATAAAACAAAAAACTGGTCATTTTGACGTCTCTTTTCACAACAGTTCACATCTAAACCTAGATTTACAATCCTCTTTACATTAGTAACAATGTCAGAGACTGTCAAAAGAGTGAGGGGGCTATTACAAGAAGGGCAACCCGATTGAAACGTCTTGTTTTGTGTTATTTTCTTTTGATTTCTTTATTTGTATGTTTCTCGAAATGTATTTTTTTCCCCCTAAATTTCTACCTCCTCCATCATTAACAACCAATTTGTATAATATTTGGCACACAGGTTCATTTTTTCAATATTAATAGAATTACAACAGGTTTTTTATATATCTTGTAAGATTTTTTTAGAAAAAAACTATTTAAAAAAAATAAAAATGCCATTTTTGCATACACACGATATATATTATATTTAAAAATTCATTAAAAAAAATGATTAAATATCTAAAATAATTTTGAGGAAATAGGCATGCAATTCGCAGTGAGCCCAGAATGCTTCTGTTTAGTGTAGGCATTTGATGTTTTCCTAAATGAAGCCAATCCATCTGATAAACTGATTCAATAATTATGAAGGGCGGAATGAGAATTCTCTTAATTACATATAGTTTAGTTGAGACGCCCACCTCTGGGGGCTTTTATAGCTTCTAAATATAGATCTAGATGTTCTTAGTCTACATTAGGATTCTGTTGTCGCTTACAAAAAGGCTTCAACTCGCCTACCTGTCTGTTCCTTTTGGGTTTTTTTAAGGCATTTTGATGCTCTGGATTTAGATCTAATAGGTTTAAAGTTAAAATGCTTCGATTCTGCATTTAGTTTTTGAATCGAGGGCGTTTTTGTCTGTTCATTTCCGGCTCGTAAACATAAAAATCATGGTGCTTCTTTTGTTGATAGGTACGACTAATAAATGAAACTGAATATATTATTTTCAACTCTTCACATCAATGAAAATGAATAGGCCCATACAGCTCTTCACCTAATTTTAAGCATGTATGCACATTTTCAAGATTTTTGGTTGTGGCATAAAAATCTGAATCAGCATTATTTGATCAATCTTTACATCCATTATAATTATATAAGCCTGCTAGATGCATTATCCTCTACTCAATAACTGTGTTTACTGTGAAGGAATTCATAGAATTTAAGGAATAAAATTGAGGGGCCTGTGGTGAGTCGTGCACAAAGTTTTCAGGCGAATGAAGGGTAAATAAACATAAACAAAACAAAACAATACAAACCACAAAAATACAACAACAATAAATTAAAATCAAAACAAAAAGGAAAGCAATAATATTAAGTAGTGTACAAAAAAAAATGCAACTTAAGCTCTCATTAATAAAGTAAATGTACTGAAAATAAAAGATTAAACAAATTAAAAACATGAACACTAAAAGACACATTGTATATCTACAAGTAATTGTATTGCCCAAACCAGAGGGAAAACGAAAAAAATGCTTGCATTCATAAGAATTTTAATTTGCCAGATTGCATGGTGTCTTGTCACCCTATGACCATTCATTCACATGGGGACTAATATAATCATAGAGGTGTGTCTGTGGCTGAGTGGTTGCCTAACCACTCAGCCACAGACACACCTCTATGATTATATTAGCGAGACTTTTGTTCACGAGGTTACATCCTAGCAAAGCTAGCTCCGACGTTGTGTCCCTCGGGAAAGACCCGTAAGTAACCTGCATTTTCCCACTCGACCTAGGTGCAAATGTGTACATGCTCTAGCTTAGGAGTAAAAATCTGCATCAGACTAGTATCCTGTCCAGGAGGTGATTATTATCACCTGTTCCACTTCCCACTATTGAAACAGACTCAATTGGCCATTATAATGGCTTTGAAGGATTATAATGGCTTTGAAGGATTATAATGGCTTTAAAGGATTATAATGGCTTTGAAGGATTATAATGGCTTTGAAGGATTATAATGGCTTTAAAGGATTATAATGGCTTTAAAGAATTATAATGGCTTTGAAGGATTATAATGGCTTTGAAGGATTATAATGGCTTTAAAGGATTATAATGGCTTTGAAGGATTATAATGGCTTTGAAGGATTATAATGGCTTTAAAGGATTATAATGGCTTTAAAGGATTATAATGGCTTTGAAGGATTATAATGGCTTTGAAGGATTATAATGGCTTTAAAGGATTATAATGGCTTTGAAGGAATATAATGGCTTTGAAGGATTATAATGGCTTTGAAGGAAGGGGAACTGAAGAAATGTAATAATATAGTGCTAAAGTGGAAGGGCTTGAATTTCTTCCTTAAAAATAAAAAAATCATGACAACTAATAACTTGGGGCCTGGTAGCTCAGTTGGTAGAGCATCTGACTGCCACTCACCAGACCCGAGTTCGATCGCTCATCCAGGCAGATCCTTCATTATGACCGTCTTGTCAACCAACCCAGCAGCAAAATCTGGGTAGCTAAGTCTTTTCAAGTATAGTTCCTTCAAGGCCCTTATGGCCTATAGAGCCAGAGCTTACCCCGGTTTCTATAGCATGAAGCGGAACAGGTGACAATAATCACCTCCTGGCCAAGACGCTAATCTGATGCAGGTTTTTACTCCCAAGCTAGTGCTTGTACCCATTTGCACCTGGGTAGAGTGGGAAAAATGCGTGTTACGTGTCTTTCCCAAGGAACACAACGTCGGACCTGGCTTTGCTAGGATCCGAACTTGGGACCTCATGATCCCCAGTCCGGCAGCCTAACCGCTCGGCCACCGATGCCACGAAATCTATTCAAGCTGGGCATAAGTGAAGATAACATGGAAAGCAATGGCAAGCCGCAACAATATATCAATAGAAAATACTGAACTATACTGCAAATCACCCTGTTCACTGTTCTGCTAGGATATAATGGGAAAACATCTAAATATTTAATATTATATAGTTAGCCTTCTTTCAGACATCTTTTGCATGAACAAACTATGAATTGTCAGTATGTGTGCAAAGATTATAAACACAATTCCCAAGTTCCATTTTATCACAACGACATGACTTGTGGTCATTCTGGGGAATTTCGGTCATATTTTGCAATATTCAAGTTCTTTAAAAAAAAATTACAAATACAAACAACAAAGCAAAAATTAAATTCTGGATTTTTAATTTCAACCCAAATTCTAAAAGCCTTTGTCTGTGGATGTGTAACGGAAGGCACATAATTAATCACACAAGAGCATGATTCCAAGGTTTTTCGACTAATTAGTTGACTATGGCGGGTCGGTGGAGCTCGTGTATTTGGAAATGCTTCCACGAAACTTTATGATCTAATTTGGTTATGGTTCTTTGTTACTCTCTCCTTTCCTGTGAAAGAAATTACATTGAATAATATTAAAGCCCCCCCCCCAATAGGAGCAAATTGGTGTGGCGTCGGTGGTCGAGCGGTTAGGCTGCCTGACTGGGGATCGTGAAGTCCTTGCCTTGAAAAGCAAGTGTGCTATCAGCCGAGCTAACTACATTTTTTTTCTCTGTCTATTCCTTGTATTTGTCTCATCTTTGTTCCTATGGAGCTTTGATAGTATTCGATATCATTTCTTTCATTTTTGACATGCCCCTTGCCTCACTGCTTGTCTCTCCTTTCATGGCGAGAAGGTGAGTAGGCTACCAATGCAGGGCTCACACCTGCCTAGCTTATCCTGACCTCTTTTTTTAATGCCTTTTATTCACACTGTGTACTTGAAACGTAAGTGATGTCGGTAGCCTAGTGGTTAGGCTGTCGGCTATGGGATCGTGATGTAATGGTTTCAAATCCTGTGTGGCCATGCTAAATATGGCATTGTTTCTACTTGGCAAAGATACTCAACGTTCGTTGGCCCATTCAATTCAAGCGCAAATGAGTACCAGCCCAAGCAGGAGCGTAAATCTTGTGACTGACATAATAGCGATGCGTGCTACTTGTTCACAGCTTGGCGTTTTTGAAAACGGATTTTAAGCTGGACTTGGGGTGGGAGGGGGAGGGGGAGGGGGCGGAGAACATTTATCAACCTGTCGGGCACGAACCCACAACCTTTAGGTTGACAAGCCGTCACTCTGCCTGTAGACCAATGACTCCTCTCTATATAATAACAACCAAAACTAAAATCAACATATTATCATGATATTATGTTGTATAGCATTCCACTATTTGGTTTGATGATCTTGATCTCTGCACGAAAGGGATATTCTCAATGCACCATCTTCTGTCTGTGTGTCAATCATCATCTTCATACTCACCATCATTGTCATCCTCATCATTATCATAATCATTATGAACATCATCATCTTCATCAATATCATCACCATCATCATCACAATCACTATCATCATCATCATTATCATTATCATCATCATAATCATCCCTCTTTCTGTCTCTGTCTGTCTGTGTCTCTGTCTCTGTCTCTGTCTCTGTCTGTCTGTCTGTCTGTCTGTCTGTCTGTCTCTCTCTCTCTCTCTCTCTCTGTCTCTCTCTCTCTGTCTCTCTGTCTCTCTCTCTCTCTCTCTCTCTCTCTCTCTCTCTCTCTCTCTCTCTCTCTCTCTCTCTCTCTCTCTCTCTCTCTCTCTCTCTCTCTCTCTCTCTCTCTCTCTCTCTCTTAGCTCCTTTCCCCAATCATAAAATGAACAGCGCCCCCCTCCGTATGGCAAAACACGTTATGGAAGCATTCCCTGCGGTATTTCAGACAACGTCAAGGTGATTGACGAAAACAAAGAACAAAACACTGTGCCGAGTCAAAAACACCGGCTTACGCCGCCCGTTTATAGATTAACTAAAGTTTCCTAACACAAAAAATACAACAACAAAGACAGCAAAGAAACAAATAACAACAACAACGAAACCCCAATAAACTTGTTTGACTTTTTCATTTATCAGGATGCATTTGCTCCATTGAAATAATTTGTCTAATTAAAAAGAATACACACAAAAAAATTAAATTGCGAACACAAAGCATACGTTTATCAGCCTTTTCATGAATGCAGGACAGCAATTTAGTCTTTAAATTGTCTTTAAAAAATGAGATCATTGAGCGGGAGCAAATATCTAAAAGCGAAACCGAAATGACATCAACATTAGTGAGTAAACAATTGTTTGCGACTATTTCCGAGGTTATACGCTTCAACGTTCCACACAATAAATTCAACTAGAAAAGATGTAAAAATCGATTTGCCAAGATTGATCGAAAACTTTAAGAAAGAACTTCTTTAATGGCTGTCATCAAACAATTGATCAATCAGTCAATCAACCGATTTAACAAGATAGCCAGTCAAATACTCAAGAAAACAATTAATCGATAATCGCATAATCGAACGATTAATTTGAATACCTACCCTGCAATGAGTTTTGAAAGGGTGGACTGACTCACTGTCAATTCGGTGGAGTTGGGGGGGGGGAGAGGGTTAATATTAATTAAGATGAAACTTAGTGGGAAGAATTTATGCTACAATGTGTAAATATAATTTTATTTTATCTTTATTATGAATCATGTTCAGTGCCACTGAGCATTTCAAAACGATATTGTCGTTATACAAATGTCTTATTATTATTATATTATTATTATTTCAACAAGACTAAGAGCAACATCTAGAGAAATAGACCTATAAGCATGAACGGTTGAGAGATCAGGGTTATAGTAAAATATTATGGTTAGTGTTTTATATAATTCAAATAGCAAAGGTGATTGAAAGGATAAATATACTACATTGCTAAGTTATGGATGCCATTTACTGTCTGTCACCGTACTAATACTCAACTCATGCTGTCTGCGTATGGGGGTTTTTTTTTTCTATTGTTATCCTCGGTGTGATTTCTCTGAACCAGTCGGCTGTTAAACATTTTTTTAAGTTACACAGATGTCCCTTTAGCAAGCATTTTTTTAAAGTTACGTAGATGTCCTTTTAGCAAGCATTTTTTCAAAGTTACATAGATGTCCTTTTAGCAAGCATTTTTTAAAAGTTACATAGATGTTCTTTTAGCAAGCATTTTTTTAAAGTTACATAGATGTCCTTTTACCAAGCATTTTTTAAAGTTACATAGATGTCCCTTTAGCAAGCATTTTTTTAAAGTTACATAGATGTCCTTTTAGCAAGCATTTTTTTAAAGTTACATAGATGTCCTTTTATCAAGCATTTTTTTAAAGTTACATAGATGTCCCTTTAGCAAGCATTTTTTAAAAGTTACGTAGATGTCCTTTTAAGCATTTTTTTAAAGTTACATAGATTTTTTTAAAGTTACATAGATGTCCCTTTAGCAAGCATTTTTTTAAAGTTACATAGATGTCCTTTTAGCATTAATGACAATAAGTGGCGTCGGTGACCGAATTGCTAGACTGTCGGATGGGATCATGTGGTCCCGAGTTCGAATCCTATTAAAGCTAGGTCCAACGTTGTGTTTCTTCGAAAATGCATTTAGACTTAAAACGCACCCCCACCCACCCACTCGGCCCAGGTGCAAATGGATACAATCAGTAGTTTGGAAGTAAAAACCTGTATCAGACTAGCATCTTGTCCAGGGGGATGGTTATTATCACCTGTTCTCTATCACGCTATAGAAACTGGGATAAACTCCGGCTGTATGGGCCGTAATGGCCTTGAAGGAACTTTACTTATCAATGACAATAATAGTGTCGTCCTCTTCTGCCTGCAAAAATTCTTGACACTCAAAACTGAACAAAACTACGTGTGGTGTATACGTAGTTTTGTTCAGTTTTGTCAAGATCATGTCATATAACATAATGTGCTATGGTATCGTATAACATGTATTATGGTTCCATATAACATAATGTACTATGGTTTTGTATAATAGAAGATATTTTTGTATGGTTCCATATAACATTATGTATATAACATGGTTCCATTGTATAACATGTATTATGGTTCCATATAACATAATGTGCTTATGGTATAACATCGTATAACATGTATTATGGTTCCATATAACATAATGTGCTATGGTATCGTATAACATGTATTATGGTTCCATATAATAATGTGCTAATGTAACATGTATTATGGTTCCATCATATAATGTATCTTATAACATGTATTATGGTGTATTATGGTTCCATATAACATAATGTGCTATGGTATCTTATAACATGTATTATGGTTCCATATAACATAATGTGCTATGGTATCTTATAACATGTATTATGGTTCCAATATAATCATAACATGTATTATGGTTCCATATGGTAATGTGCGTATAACATGTATTATGGTTCCATATAACATAATGTGCTATGGTATGGTATCATAATGTGCATTGTATAACATGTATTATGGTTCCATATAACATAATGTGCTATGGTATCGTATTATGAAATCCATATAACATAATGTTCACTATGGTTACATATAACATGTATTATGGTTCCATATAACATAATGTATTATAAACATATTATGGTTCCATATAACATAATGTATTATGGTTTTATGGTTTTGTATAACATGTATTATGGTTCCATATAACATAATGTATTCTGGTTTTGTATAACATGTATTATGGTTCCATATAACATAATGTACTAATGTATAACATGTATTATGGTTCGTATAACATAATGTATTATGGTTTTGTATAACATCCATATAACATAATGTATAATTTTGTATAACATGTATGGTTCCATATAACATAATGTACTATGTATAAACATGTATTATGGTTCCATATAACATAATGTACTATGGTTTCGTATAACATGTATTATGGTTCATAATGTATTATGGCTTTGTATAACATGTATTATGGTTCCATATAATATAATGTTTATAATTTCGTATAACACTGGTTTCATATAACATATGCAGAACTTAATTTAACATAATGTATTATGGTTTCGTATAACACGTAATATGGTTTCGTTTAAAATAATGTATTATGGTTTGATGTAACATGTAATATAATTTCGTTTAATATAATGTATTATGGTTTCGTATAACATATAATATGGTTTTGTATAACATAATGTATTATAGTTTCCTATGACATGTATTATGGTTACGTATAACATAATGTATTATGGTTTCGGGAAATGTGCTTGCCTATCTTCCAACGCAATGTCTTGAGGAAATAACTCTTGTGAATTTTTGACCACAAATCAATAGAAGTAGAAGCAAAATGATTTATTCAGTGCAATTACTGTTATCTTTATCACGGTCTCTTGGGTTGTGGCGTGGCAGCCCTGGCAGCTCATTTAAAAGTCATTAGGGTCAAATATGTAATTAGCATGGCCCTTGGTTGCCAAGTAGTTGTTGAATGCTGACAAAAGTCTTGTCCGGTTGCTAGGGACCTGGTCGTGTATGTTGCAATGCTTTTGTTGACTTACCGTTTGTTTGTTTTTTTTCTAACAGCAAATTGGACAAAAAGTTCAAAACATTATTTCAATTGATTGGTATCTTGTATTTTTTCCCTGTCGTTTACATAATTAAAAAGCAGCACCAGATTCCAGTTTTTAAAGGGGATTTCAGGCAAAGAATTGAAACAAAAAAAAGTTCAAGACGTCTACCGCAGAGCTGATAAGAAACAGACATAATAATCACGTGTTAATTATGTCACCTTGTCACGACATGTACTAAAGCAATTTGGTTTGGTCTCTACGTTTGCTGGGTTTTTTTATATTTTTTTTTTGTTTTTTTTTTGTTTGTTTTAATTTTGTTGGGGTTTTTTTTCGCTTTTCAAAATTTCTCTTCATTTTTCGTTACTTTATCTTTTCTTTTTTGGTGTCTTGCCGGAACCGTCTGTCGTAGCAACAAGGATTCCTCCAGTGGCGGTGCAATTAATTACAGCCATGCAATTCATAATTTACAAGTGGGGGAGGAGATCGATGAAGTTTGTCTTCAACACCACAACAGTAGCAATACCTAACCACAATGGGACAGTTAGTTGGTGATTGTTTATTGATTTGGCATTGGCATGTTCTTGTCTGCTTTGCCATTTTTGCACTCCTTCAACTTCCTTCACGTCCGACAGACCTTTGAGGATCAGTGAAGTGGGACCATCGCGATCTGATAGCAAGTTCTGCATAAAAGTTCACGCTTTGAAAACAAAAGGAACTATACAATAGACCGTACATCAAATATTAAACTTGATGTCGCTATGTTACAATATTTTACATGACATATGACATGACATTCCCTTTCAAGGAGATGGATGTAGACAGTGTGCGCTAGAGGAGAGAAATAGAGAGAGAGAGAAAGCGAAAGCGATAGAAAGAGAGTCGTTGGTGTGAAGCTCACAGTATGAATTAAACTGAAGGCCTGCGAAGACATTTCCTACAGCGTCATTTAAGGAAGCTGTTTGTGTTGACTCTCTCGTGTGCGGCGTGTTTTGTGATCACATAATTCGTTACAGTATCCTTATTATTCTTATTATTCTTATTATTCGTATTCTTATTCTTATTCTTATTCTTATTCTTATTCTTATTATTATTATTATTATTATTATTATTAGTAGTAGTAGTAGTAGTAGTAGTAGTAGTAGTAGTAGTAGTAGTAGTAGTAGTAGTAGTAGTAGTAGTAGTAGTAGTAGTAGTAGTAGTAGTAGTAGTAGTAGTAGTATCAGTAGTAGTAGTAGTAGTAGGTAAATAGTAGTATTGTATATTGTTCAAAATGTATACACCAATGTGGATTCAGAGAGTAGAAATATCAAGGCCAGGTGTGGGCCTTTCTCTTCCACTTTGCCTTTGATGGTTTCCTCTCCCAATCGAGGTAATGATATCAGTAGAGACACACCCATGGAGCAACGGCTCCCAGTGTTATTATTGTTTTGGTTTTCTTTTGTTCTCTTTTATTTTGGGATTTATTTTATTTTATTTTTTATTTTTTTTTAAATGGGGGGGGTGTGAGGGTTCTGTTTTATTTTGGGATAGCTTATTGTTTTGGGGTTGTTGTTTTGTTTTGTTCTTTGTTTGGGTTGGGGGGGATGTTTGGTTCTTGTTTGTGTTGTTGTTGTGTTGGTTTGTTTGGGTTTTTGTGTTTTTTTTTTGGGGGGTTTATTTGGGGGGGTTTTTGTTGAGAGTTTGTTTTTTGTTTTTCTTTATTTGTTTGTTTGTTTTGGGGGTTTTTTCTTTTGGTACTTTTTCAGCTTTAAGTGTATGGACATTTCTTGTTTTGTTTGTTTTTTCTTCTCTGTCGGTCCGATGATACTTTTTTTTTTTCAATCTTCATCGTTGCATTCTATGACGTATTGTTATGTTGTATACTACTTAGAGGGATTATTTTGCTAATACGTGTAGGCTACTTATACATCAGTTCAATGTTATAATGTGATAATGACATAAAAGCTTGATTTTTACCCGTCTTCTACTTCTTCTACTGATGACAACACTATTATTAGAAATGAACTACAGGGTGGGGCAGAAAATCCTGGCGAGTTTTGAAATGATATAGAATCTACCACAGTAATTACGTCAATGAAAAGAAATCATTTGTGTCCGGCCATGCGCTGTAATTCAAGCCACAGGTAATAAATAATATGCCATATATTGTTGACAGCATAGATTGCTGTGCACCGTTCGCAGTGATCGAGAGAAAACGATCGCTGTTCACTTATCAGGGTTTCGATGGAAGCGCTAAGGAGAATATTCCAGGAGCGTTG
>JAXRKP010000626.1:40000-42500 GCA_037039925.1 Doris montereyensis | reverse complement strand
TTATCAAGGACCATGTAATTGTCTTCTTTCTTGGCAAGGACTATGTAATTGTTTTCTTTCTTGGCAAGGAGCAGTTAATTGTCTTTTGTCTTGTAAAGGACCAGATAATTGTCTCATTCCTTGGTAAGGGCCAGATAATGGTCTTCTTTCTTGTCAAGAACCAGGTAATAGTCTTCTTTGAGGTAATTGTCTTCTTTTGGAAAAGACCAAGTAATTGTCTTCTTTCTTGTCAAGTACCTGGTAATTGTCTTCTTTCTTGTCAAGGATCAGGTAATTGTCATCTTTCTTGTCAAGGACCAGGTAATTGTCTTCTTTCTTGTCAAGGACCAGGTATCTTCTTTCTTGTCAAGGATCAGGTTATTGTCTTCCTTCTTGTCAAGGACCAGATAATTGGTTTCTTTCTTGTCAAGGACCAGGTAATTGTCTTCTTTCTTGTCGAGGACCAGGTTATTGTCTTCTTTCTTGTCAAGGACCAGGTAACTGTTTTCTTTCTTGTCAAAGACCAGGCAAAAGTCTTCCTTCTTGTCAAGGACCAGGTAATTGTCTTCTTTCTTGTCAAGGACCAGGTAATTGGTTTCTTTCTTGTCAAGGACTAGGTACTAGTCTTTTTTTAGGTAATTGTCTTCTTTCTTATCAAAGACCAGGTAACTTTTCTTTCTTGTCAAGGACCAGGAAATTGTCTTCTTTCTAGTAAAAGACCAGGTAATTGTCTTCTTTCTTGTCAAGGTCCAGGTAATTAGCCTCTTTCTTGTCAAGGACCAGGTAATTGTTTTCTTTCTTGTCAAGGACTAGGTAATTGTTTTCTTTCTTGTCAAGGACCAGGTAATTGTCTTCTTTTTTGTCAAGAACCAGGTAATTTTCTTCTTTCTTGTTAAGGACCAGGTGATTGTCTTCTTTCTTGTCAAGGACCAGGTTATTGTTTTTTGTCTGTGTCAAGGACTAGGTAACTGTTTTCTTTCATGTCAAGGACCAGGTAACTGTTTTCTTTTTTGTCAAGGACCACGTAATTGTCTTCTTTTTTGTCAATGACCAGGTACTAGTCTTTTTAAGGTAATTGTCTTCTATCTTGTCAAGGACCAGGTACACGTCTTTTGGGGTAATTGTCTTCTATCTTGTCAAGGACCAGGTACGCGTCTTTTTGGGGTAATTGTCTTCTTTCTTGTCAAGGACCAGGAACACGTCTTTTTGGGGTAATTGTCTTCTTTCTTGTCAAGGACCAGGTAATAGGCTTCTTTCTTGTCAAGGATCAGGTAACTTTTTCTTTCTTGTCAAGGACCAGGTAACTGTTTTCTTTCTTGTCAAGAACCAGGTAATTGAGTTCTTTTTTTATCAAGGACC
This sequence comes from Doris montereyensis, assembly GCA_037039925.1. Classification (NCBI taxonomy): domain Eukaryota; kingdom Metazoa; phylum Mollusca; class Gastropoda; order Nudibranchia; family Dorididae; genus Doris; species Doris montereyensis. Next base: position 41,162 of record JAXRKP010000626.1, on the reverse strand, counting down.
AGGTAATTGCCTTCTTTGAGGTAATTGTCTTCTTTTTGTCAAGGACCAGGTAAATGTCTTCTTTCTTGTAAAGGACCAGGTAATAGTCTTCTCTCTTGTCAATGACTAGGTAATTGTCTTCTTTCTTGCCAAGGACCAGGTAATTGTCTTCTTTCTTGTCAATGACCAGGCATTTGTCTTCTTTCTTGACAAGGCCCAGATAATTGTCTTCTTTCTTGACAAGGCCCAGATAATTGTCTTCTTTCTTGTCAAGGACCAGATAATATTCTTCTTTGAGGTAATTGTCTTCTTTCTTGTCAAGGACCAGGTAATATTCTTCTTTCAGGTTATTGTCTGTTTTATTGTTAAGGACCAGGCACTAGTCTCTTTTGAGATAGTTGTCATTCTCTCTTCAGATCTAATCATATTTAATTATATTAAAAATGACTTCAGTCTCAGAAATTATATGTATGTGTGTGTGTTGTGTTCCTTGGGATAGACTGTTAATTATAAGGCTGTGATGGCATAAACTATTAATCATAAGGCTGTGATGGCATAAACTGTTAATCATAAGGCTGTGATGGCATAAAGTGTTGATCATAAGGCTGTGATGGCATAAAGTGTTGATCATAAGGCTGTGATGGCATAAAGTGTTAATCATAAGGCTGTGATGGCATAAAGTGTTAATTATAAGGCTGTGATGGCATAAACTATTAATCATAAGGCTGTGATGGCATAAACTGTTAATCATAAGGCTGTGATGGCATAGACTGTTAATCATAAGGCTGTGATGGCATAAAGTGTTGATCATAAGGCTGTGATGGCATAGACTGTTAATCATAAGGCTGTGATGGCATAAACTTTTAATCATAAGGCTGTGATGGCATAAAGTGTTGATCATAAGGCTGTGATGGCATAAAGTGTTAATCATAAGGCTGTGATGGCATAAAGTGTTAATTATAAGGCTGTGATGGCATAAACTATTAATCATAAGGCTGTGATGGCATAAACTGTTAATCATAAGGCTGTGATGGCATAGACTGTTAATCATAAGGTTGTGATGACATAGACTGTTAATCATAAGGTTGTGATGACATAGACTGTTAATCATAAGGTTGTGATGACATAGACTGTTAATCATAAGGTTGTGATGACAAGTATTTATTTTCTTCAACATGTTCAA
>JAXRKP010000626.1:30000-35000 GCA_037039925.1 Doris montereyensis | reverse complement strand
CACCTTTCAACTGCAAATATAATATATGTGATATTTGGTTGATCTCCCCAGTCTGGCACTACAGAGAGAGCAGTATTTGAGGGACAAAAAGATTCGACGGAAACCTACAAGACTGCTCTTGAGGCTCAGGTAGATTCTATTTTTTTAATATTTCAGATTCCTTGGAACGAAGTGTAAGTCTTGTCATTGAAGGAAATCTTGATAGTTCTATCTATGCCTGCACCAAAATAACTTATCTTGTGCAATAGGCCTGTAAAGCAGACATTTTCAGATCAAATAAATCCATAGCTTATTTTAAAAAAGACTGCATGCTATATTTCTCTCTTAATCAGTGTGCTATGTGTGAAAACCTGATAAGTTTTCTTATATGTTCATGCAATCAGTATGTCCGCTAAACTGTACTGTACTATGTAAAGAATGAAAGGCATTATAGCTGTGTGAAGGCCTATGAAACGGGTGTAGAAGGAATTGTTTGAACATATTTTTTAATATAATCTTACAATGATATTTTCATATCTTAATCATTGAAATGTTGGTGTCAATAAAAGACAAATACTTTTAGTTATATACTTCAGATTTAATGAAGTATACATGATTTTAGTCTATACAAAGACATATATATTTGCACATAATTTTAGACTTAAATTTTTTTTTTTTTTTTTTTTAAACAGCAAAGGTGTACAAGTAAAGTAAAAAAATATTTTTATATAATGCGCAGACGAGATAGATTGGGACCAATATTTGGTTCTTCTAAACTTTGATTTTAATTATGCTGCTTTGGGTCAATAGTTGGCCATTTATGTGTTCAAATACTTACATGAAATATTCAAAAACTTTGAGAGCAATTAATTTTTTACTTTATTGCTCTCAAGTCAAAAAAAGTACACCTTTCTTGTTAGTTACAGTATTCGTGCAGCTCCCGTGGACATTTGTTTAGTTTTAATCCTATTTTTTCCGTTTTCTTCTTTCTCACATATTCAAGCTTCGCTTCAAGCCTTTGCCAATACCACAGCGTGAAGCAGACAATGAGGTCTTCGGTAAGAATGACATGACCAATGAAAAAATGGCTGAACGTAGACGCGCGCATATAACTTGTTCCAGGAACAACAAAATCTGGTTGAACACAAGAAGCGTGATGCCATTTTAGCCCGATTAGCAGAGCAGCAACAAGAAGACCAAGTTCTTGAGAGAGCTAAGGATGAGTAAGTGTGTTTTTGTTTTTCAAATATACTGAAGTGGTATGCCGTTCTTTGTAATCTGTCAGCCTTTATCAAGCTTGTCTATACAAAAACTTATATTTTATGGATATTTTAAGAAGGCATTTGATATTTAGCACTGCCCAGATCTCTCTGATGCAAGGGCTTAACTTCTCCCAACAGAACCTACAATGCACATAGCGTGGACCATGTAACACAAAGGAGCCACGGTGGGGTGAAGACAAAAGTGATAGACGGCAAAAGGACAATTCCACGCCAAGGAAGACGGAACAATTACTGGTCATTTCTGGTGTAACCCTCTGTCAGACAACAAATACTGGACGTTTCTGGTATAACCCTCGTCCCACAACAAATTGGTCGTTTCTGGTATAACCCTTTGTCAGACAACAAATACTGGATGTTTCTGGTGTAACCCTTTGTCAGACAACAAATACTGGACGTTTCTGGTATAACCCTTCGTCCCACAACAAATACTGGTCGTTTCTGGTATAACCCTTTGTCACACAACAAATACTGGATGTTTCTGGTGTAACCCTTTGTCAGACAACAAATACTGGATGTTTCTGGTGTAACCCTTTGTCACACAACAAATACTGGATGTTTCTGGTATAACCCTTTGTCAGACAACAAGCGAGGAATATCTACACACTCAATCTATTTAAAGGTCACTCCATTCAGGCAGACCATAGGTGTGCAATGTGATTGGTCACTGATATGTTTTATTTGTATCAATCACTATTTCTTACTTGTTGGGCGTGTTACTAAAGTAATTGACACCTGTCCAGAAGTTGCGTCGGTCATACGAAGATAAGAGTCTTTGGTTTTGTCCCCTCTGCAGAGGGTCCATAGCCTGCATTTGAGATAGAGCTTCTGTGTGTGTTGTATCTCTTTATCAGAAGGCAGTTTTACCACAAAAGGGACAAAGCTCTTTTACTGCACTACTGAATGGAGCAGTTCATTCCCTTGACATTCATACCATAACAAAGGCTCAGCATTGATTCTTTCAGTTTATATGATTTTTTTAGAAATGACACCGGCCTAAACTTCAAACCAGAAATTTTGTCTAAAGTATATCAAGTTGGTACTCATGTTAATTATCACACAGTACGCTATCTGAAGAATAGACTTTTGATGAATTATTGTCAATTTTATTCAAGATCGGTATGGGAAAAATTTTGCGCATGTTATGAAAAATGCCATCCCGACATGAGTATAAGGGATCTAGAGCAGTTGACATAGGGTCAGCATGAAGTATTTGATAGCCTCTCACGATTGTATGATGTCTCAAAGTATTATATTATTCTTTTAAAGGTTTATATGGGAAAAAAACATTAAAATAATGGAAAAAATTGTTAAAAGTGCGATTTTCTGAAAATGTTACTTTTTGACAGTGATATGTGGCGCCACCTGGACTGGTGAGTTTGGGATCAAAAGCTTGATTTTATGTTCTTTGCATATTCGGGTAGAATGATCACTTATCTACAATTGTATGGCAGAAAAATGTCCATATGACATTAAAAAATTACAAAATATTTTGTAGGCGAAGGTAGGTAAAAACAGTCAAAATTTTTGACGTAATACTGATTGAGAAGATGGCAGTAAAAACCTGTATATTGCCGGCTAATCGCCAAATGTGACAACACCAAGGTCACTTGGCTTCTACTGACATTGCTCGTTGCTTTGGCTCATTGCTGTGTGACGTAAGAGGCCCTTGCGCGTCAGTGTATATGTAAACACGCGCACAAGCATAGGAAAAAAACAAAAACTGATCATTTTGACGTCTGTTTTCACAACAGTGCACATCTAAACCTAGATTTATAATCCTCTTTACGTTAGTAACAATGCCAGAGACTGTCAAAAGAGGAAGGGGGTTGCTACAACAAGGCAAATCCATCTGAAGCATTTGTTTTGTGTAATTTTTTTGTTACTTGCATTTTTCTCGAAATGTATTTTTTTCACACTAAAATTCTATCTCCTCCGCCATTTACCCGAACGATTTGTATTATATTTGGCACACAGGTTCCTCTTGTCAATATTAATAGAATGACATCGGGGTTTTTGGATACCCTATAAATCTTTTGAGAATTTTGGATATTCACGATAGATCTATATATTATTTTCAAAAATTCATTTTTTTTAAACTATCCAAAATAATTTTTTAAACCAACGTCGCTCTTTATATATTGAATGGAAAAGACGATCTGCACAGGTTTTGAGTGATTTTATTCATAAATAAGGAGGAAATAGATTTTGAAAATTGGCTCAAAATCAAGATGGCGGCCGTTTCTATGGCAACCAAGGATGCTACAAACTTTTCACTGACATGGGATGACTGTATTTTGATAGTTACTCATGTACATACTAAGAGCAAAAACCCAAACTGAAAAAGCAAACAAAAATAACTTCTGGAGGCACCCCCACCCCCCTTAAGTCAAATTCCTTGAAAATTACTGACTCTTCATCTTTAAAACGCTAACACACACTTCAAACAGGGTGATACACATAACAGTTTGGTGATTTTTTTTGTTTTTCTTCAAACACCTAAAACTGTTAATATGAAGTATGTGCTTCCTGATTATGTTCTCACTCATATTGCTAGCCGTTAATTTAAACCTTAATTTCAACACCAACAAAAAGACAAGCAATAATTTGTACAAAATTGTGTCATTGTATCAACACTAGGAGAAAGTAGAGCCTACACTCTTTGTCTGTCTCTCTGTGTCTTATTTAGCTCATGATTCAATTTCATTTCTAAATGTTTCAGTTTACGTGGCGAAAGAGCATTCAAACATGCTGTGCGGTTCGATTCCCCGCCGTAAACTTGAGGGTGACTGGCAAAGGATGGCAGAGAAGAAGAGAAGCAGGGAGTTGGAAGACAGGTTACGGTCCTTGAGTCCAGGTATCTTGCTACATGAGCAGTGTGATCAACACAAGAGATGCCAGCAGTGCAAACGGCGTGTCCACAACTGTGGAGAGACTAACATCTGGAGCGAGTCTCGCTACATCCCAGGCTCAAGAATAATGGTGTGATTTCAACAGGACACGAGAAACTGGTGGGGAGGAAGAGTTGATGGAGTTTTGGAAAGATAAATGTTGAAGGTCTCTCTCCACAGTCTTTTTTGGTGTATTGCCACCCTTTCTTTGAAAACTGACTTTCTTCACGCTGTCTGTCATTTTTTAAGAGAAATCCAATTAGAGGTACATGACAGCCACTACTGAGATGATATGAATAATTAAAGTTCAGGAATCTAACATGTTGAGAGATCTTGAAATAATATTTCAACTAACGCTATATCTTTTCTTCATAATTGATAGTTCATCCGATTAGAAATGTCTATCATTCACATATCAGTTGAAAGCAAAATTTCTTGAGTTGCTAGATTTTTCTTTTCTCCCCATGGTTGTCAAATTTATGGCCTTAATTATTTATATCATACGTCTGTGCCTGATACGAGTTTTATCTTTTTTAAAATTATTTTTTCATGAGTGACAATTTGTTCATTATTGGGGAGAGGGTAGCTGTCTCATAGAGCACTGTCATATACATAGAGCATATATATATATATATATATATATATATATATATATATATATATATATATATATATATATATATATATATATATATATATATATATATATATATATATATATATATATATATATATATATATGTGTGGACAGCAGTTCATTTATTCTCAACTAGAGAAAAAATACAAAAACTATAGATTTCTACCATTTACAAGATAAAATGGATAATCTGAAGCACATTGATGAATAATT
>JAXRKP010000626.1:0-25000 GCA_037039925.1 Doris montereyensis | reverse complement strand
AATACTTGACAGATTGGAAATTTTTGGAAGGTCTGAGAAGAAAATGAGGAATCCCAGCAAACAAAGTCTGTTATTTCACTGACCTGGGACAAAATATATGTCCAAAGGAAACCAGTCAAGGCCAATAATGCTGAGGTTAACAGAGTCTGAAACGACACGGAAATCAGGAGGATCTACAGAACATCAGGTTGCCGATAGTACAAATCGACGTCAATACACGAAATCAGGAAGGCTGCTGGGATTACCAATTTTGAACGTAAATCATTAAGGCTGTTGAGGTTGCCGAGTCTGACACTTGATATGGAAATCAGGAAGGCTGCTGAGGTTACCGAGTCTGACACAGAAATCAGGAAGGCTAAGGTTGCTGAGTCTGACACTTGACACGGAAATCAGGAAGGCTTACTGAAGTTGCCGAGTCTGACACTTGACACGGAAATCAGGAAGGCTGCTGAGTTGCCGAGTCTGACACAGAAATCAGGAAGGCTTTTGAGGTTGCCGAGTCTGACAATTGATAATGAACGAAAATCAGGAAGGCTGCTGAGGTTGCCGGGAGTCTGACACAGAAATCAGGAAGGCTGCTGAGGTTGCCGAGTCTGATACGTAAATCAGGGAAGGTTTTCCGAGTCTGAAGTGATACAGAAATCAGGAAGACTGTTTGACCAGTCTTTACACAGAAATCCTGAAGTTGCCTAGTTTGACACTTGACAGAAATCAGGAAGGTTACTGAAGTTGCCGAGTTTGACTTTCTGACACAGAAATCAGGGAGGCTGCTGATTGCCGAGTCTGACACAGAAATAATTGCCGAGTCTGACACAGAAATCAGGGAGGCTGCTGAGGTTGCCGAGTCTGAATTAAGAAATCAAGGCTGCTGAGGTTGCCGAGTCTGACACAGAAATCAACATGTTGCCTAGTTTGACAACACAGAAATCAGGAAGGAATACAAAACAAAACAATCAGGAAGGTTATAAGTTGCCTAGTTTGACACTTGACAAGAAATCAGGAGGCTGCTGATGTTGAAAGTCTGACACAGAAATCTGCTGATTGGTGAATCTGTAAAAAAAACTTGATAATGAATTAAGACAACAAATATGAGACGATTAGTCAAACTGGAGACATGGAACAAAATAGAATAATTGAAAAATTGTTCAATAATAAAAAATAGAACTAAGACGTAGAATAAATATTGGTTTGAATGGCGTTAAAAATATGACTGAAAGAAGAGTTATACCAAATAACACCTTCGAGGAAAAAACGTTTGAAAAACCTATTAATAAATTTGTGATATAGCGTAGTTACGTTCGAAGTTGAATGCTAAGAAGACAATAATGTTATTGAATATCGTTTAGTCGAAGACATCCTTTTGAACAGGCAATTGGAAAGTTACAAAGGGAGTTTAGATTCCAAAAGTTGTAATAGTTCTACGTCAAAGAGAATATGGAAGAGAATAGGAAGAATAGAAGAGAATACATTTAAAGAAAATACAAGATAGGAAGAGAAATGAAGAGAATAGATTTATCATTTAAAGAAAATAACCCCTGTCCCAAAAAATATGGCATGTTCAACTATTAAAAAATATGGCATGTTCAACTATTAAAAAATATGGCATGTTCAACTATTAAAAAATATGGCATAATAATAATAAATCTTTATTGTCCTTTTCAGGCAATTCATGTTAGGTTCACATAAATCATTTTACACTTCACAATCCACATAACAAAGTAAAGGTATAATAATGATGGTAAAAAACAACAACAAGAACAACAACAACAAAACAAAACAAAACAACAAAGATAGCAATGACAACAACAAAAAGTTAATCATGTTCAACTATTAACAAATATGACATGTTCAACTATTTAAAAATAGGGCATGTTCAACTATTAAAAAATATGGCATGTTCAACTATTAAAAAATAATAAAACTTTAATAAGTACGTATTCTTACATAAGAATGCGGTTTTCACATCCTCAATCTATTGGAAAGTTACCTACAAAAGAATATGGAAGTGATGATACATTTAAAACATACACATCAGAAAATGAAATAGATTTATCATTTAATAACCCCATAAATAGTCATGTTAATTGTATTAAAAATAACTATTTTAATGATCGAGAATCCTGTTATTTATTCATTTTTTGACAGAGATGGTAAATGCATTTCTATCTTGTTAATTATTTTAACCTTGGTGCTTCTTTAGAAATCTAGATTTTGTAACACCACATATAACACATTTACCCTTAATATGTTTCTATTATTGTTTTTATTCTTTCTTCTAGATCGGCGGTATCTGTTCTCCTTTTACATTTGAGACAATATATGTGTTCCATTTTTATAGATAAATAAACGGAATGTAGTGATGGCATTGGTGAATATCTAAGTGTTGAAGATTTGATATTTCCTAACAAACCCTTATCAAACTATGATTTAAAGGATTCTACAAAACAATTAAAAATTAAAAATGTCCGTGGGGTTTATCTTAGAGATGAACTACCTTCTAAACCACGTAAGAAAGAATGTTGAATAATTAATCTTGCCGACTCGTCATCACTAGGAACTCACTGGGTATGTCATTATAAAAATGATGGTAAGAAATATTATTTTGATTCATATGGTGTTCAACCTGTTTTAGAATTAGAAAAGTATCTAAATAATCCCGAATACAACATTTATCAAATACAAAAGTCGGGGTTATTTGCGACCATCTTTGTTCATATTTAAAAAAAAAAAAAAAACGAGTATTAATAAATTTGGTACACGGAGTCAGATGAAGAATACGATGATGATAATAAAATGATATCTCCTTTTCATAGTCAATAGATTAATCTTCATGATTTAGAAAATGTAGAAGGTTTTATTAGTCAAAGAAAGAAGAATGGGTTATATGGTTTGAGATTAGATAGTAATGGTATGTATAAAATAAATGAAATTATTTTACCAGATGATCTAAAATTATTTGATGAAGAAAAAGTAGAAAAGAATACAAAATTAAATGCTGTATTTCATAACAACAAATGGAAGCTAATTAAAGATAAAAATGATTTGGATATTAATTTCAAAGATAGAAATAACACAGTTAGTTGTAAAGAGGATTCGTTGGATATATTGAGAATAATAATATATTCTTTATTTCTTTATCAGTTCCCATTCTACCTTTCGGTGTATGGGTTCAGATGCCCGAGATGATCTTTCTCCAGGATGCCCTCTCCTGGCATTTTCTGTTTCCTTCCGTGAAAGTTAAATTTCTATGCTTCAATGCCTCTATTATATCTTCTTCCATCTTTCTCCGAGGTCTGCCTTTTGGTCTTTTACTTTGGGCTTTAGCATTGTATACTGATATAGCTATTATATTGTCATTCATTCTATTTACATGCCCAAACCATGTCAATTGATTTATTTCTATCTTAGTTTTTATGCCATCTGGTTTGGGTTGATCTCTTATTGTTGTGTTCTGATTTGGTCTCTTTTAGTTTTCCCTATTACTCTTCTTAGATATTTCATTTACGCTGCCTGTACTCTTCTGTATTATCTATTGTCTAAAGTCCAGGTTTTCGCTGCCATAGCAGAGAGTAGGACAATAAACTGTGTGTATACTGCATTTTGGTTTTGTTGACAATTCTTGCTTACATACATATGCTTTTCCTAGATGGTTATATATTGCACTTGCCTTTTGGATTCTCTGGCTGATTTCTTCTCTTAGTTTTTCCTCTGAGTTAATCATTATTCCTATGTAATCGTAGCTTTGAACTTGTTCTAAATTCTCCCTGCCCAATTAAAAAAAAATATTTTAGCTTCCCTAGTTACTAGCTGTTTTCTTTGCATTTGCTCTCATTCATTTTTTTATTTAGTTCATTGTTCCTAATGTTGATATTCGACTGAACGTCACTTTCTGATTTTCCAAACAGAACTAAATCCTCGGCAAATGAAAGCATTGATGCATTTACTGGTTTTGAGCTTCCACATACCTATATTCCTTTTCTTCATTTTTGAGGAGGCCTTTGGGACTGAATCCATAAATGTCATAAACAAAAGAGGACTTAGGTTACAACCTGTCTTACTCCTATATCTACATCAAATTCTGTAGATACATTTCCAGCCACTCTCACTGCACGTATTGGTTTATTGTAAAACTTTTAATTCTCTACATTGTGTTATTTTAAGGAATGCCATAGTTCGTCCCTCCTCACAGTGTCAAATGCCTTTTCTATGATTATAAAACACAGGTGCAAGTCAATGTTTCTCTCAAGGAATTGTTCTATTATTTGTCTAATTGTAAATATGTGGTCTTGTACACTTCTTCCTGGTCTAAATCACTTTGATGCTCTTCAATCTGATCCTCTACTCTTTTCCTTAGTCTCATTTCTATTATCCTGGCATATACTTTTCCTGGGACGCTAAGTAGTGATATCCCTCTATAGTTTGAGCATTCCATAGTTGATCCTTTCTTATGTATTGGTACTACCGTTACTTTTCCCAGTCGTCTGACACCTGTTTGGACTTTCATGTTTGTTGGCATATTGCATGTAATAGTTTGTCTGCCTCTCTCCCTTGGTTTTTAATCATTTCTGAATACACTTGATCTGCTCCTGGGGCTTTTCCTAATTTCACTTTTCTTATAGCTGTTTGATTGAGATATCTACATCTTCAGCTGTCTCATCTTGATTACTTGTTACTCTTAATAATTGATCTGTACTCCTTGTTTCATATTTTTGGATGGATTATGTAATTGTTGAAAATACTTTCTCCACGTTTCCATGATTTCGCTGTCTCCTTTCATTATTTTTCCTTTGGCGTTTTTAATTTGTCGTATTGGGCATGCTTTGGTCTTTCTCATGCTCTTCATTGCTCCCTAGAACAGCTTTTGATTTCCTTGATAGCTTTCTTGAAGTCTTTGTCCAAACTCTTCCCACTGATCCTGTTTTGCTTTCTAACTTCCTCTTTGGCGATAGTTCTTTTACTCACGTAATCTATCCAATCCTCTGGTCTCTTTGTTTGCAAGTATTTCTTCCAGGCATCTTTCTTTTCTTTGATCTTAATCTTGACATTCTCATTCCACCATGCTGTTCTTTTCCTATCTCCTTTAATTTGTTTCTTACCACAGACCTCTTCAGTATAACTGAGGAGTGTTTCTTTATATATTTGCCACTTTTCTTCTATTGTGCTTTCCTTCAGATCCATCTGCCTTCCACTGATATATCTTTTTATCCTGCATTGGTTAATTTGTTTTACTATTGGTTTATTTAGTTATTCTATTTTGAGTTTAGTAGCTTTCTTCTCTTTCCTTTTCTGTTTGTTTTCTTCAGTTGATAATCTCATTTTGGATATCACTAGGTGATGATCACTAAATATTTCAGCTCCTCTGTTTACTCTAGCATCCATTGTACTGTAAAAAGGGAGCTGCTAACTATTATGTAGTCTATCATTGACTTTTCACATACGTCTTCATTCACTCTTGTATATTTGTGAATATCTTTATGAGGAAAAAATGTGTTAGCTATTTTCATGTTATTCTTTAGGGCAAAAAAATCTATTAGTCTCTCCATTTAGAGAAGTTATTGTCTCTCCTTTACCTATTACTCCTCCTGGGTTCTACATTGTTGCATACTCTAGCGTTTAAATCTCCTAAAACCATTAATTCTATTTGGGTTTGAGATTTTCTGCAGCTATTTGTAAATCATTTTCGAAGATATCTTTTTCTTCTTTGGTGGCATCTTCGTTTGGTCCATAAGCTATTAATAATTTAATTTCTTTTCCTTTTGGTTTAATATTTACCTCTAATAGTCGTGGGCTTACAAATTTCCAGCTTTCTAGAAGCATTTCTTGCCTTTTATGCATTAGAGGCCTACTCCTGCTCTAGCTCTATCTTTGACATCTACTCCTGAGAAGATTAAAGTATGATTTGGTCTACATTTTCTATTCCTTGTCCTTTTCTTTGTTTCTCTAATAGTAATTGCCAAAATGTCTACTGCACTTTGAATTTTTCCATTTCTTTAGCTCATTCTAACTCCTTTCCATTAATTGCCCTAACATTCCATGTTCCAAAAATCACAGTCCGTGTTCTTTTCCAGAGCCGTCTTCGAAAGTTCAAGCCGGGTATATCATTGTATATATTACTTTGAATCAGATTGTTTTCGATAAGCAGTGGATTAAGCCACTGTACTCTAGGTAGATGGTGGGGCTGCCACCTTGAGGCCCCCTACCGGGCCTTGTTATTTTCTGTCAGGATTAACTCCCTTAGCCTTTAGTCATTCAAGACTAGCCTGCAAGGCAGCAGGTTGTTGTTTTCTGTCAGGGTTAACTCCCTTAGCCTTTGGTCCAGTCAAGACCGGCCTGCAAGGCAGCAGAAACTCTCTCTCTCTCTCTCTCTCTCTCTCTCTCTCTCTCTCTCTCTCTCTCTCTCTTTATCGCCCTCTCTTTGTCTCTCCGTCTCTCACTGTCTCTTCATCGCTCTCTTTGCCTCTCCCTCTCTCTCTCTATCACTCTCTTTGTCTCTCCGTCTCTTGCTCTCTCTCTCTCTCTCTCTCTCTCTCTCTCTCTCTCTCTCTCTCTCTCTCTCTCTCTCTCTCACCCTCTTTGTCTCTCCGTCTCTCCCTCTCTCACTGTCTCCACATCGCTCTCTTTGCCTCTCCCTCTTTCTCTCTCTATCGCTTTCTTTGTCTCTCTCCTCGTCTTTCTCTCTCTCTGTCTCTCTCCCTCTATCGCCCTCTCTGTGTCTCTCCCCTCTCTCACTGTCTCTCAATCGCTCTCTTTGCCTCTCCCTCTTTCTCTCTCTATCGCCCGCTCTCTTTGTCTCTCCGTCTCTCTCTTCTCTCTCTCCCTCTCTCTCTCTCTCTCTCTCTCTCTCTCTCTCTCTGAGTGTATCCACCTATGTAAACATCATCACCAACTCCCCCCCCTGCGAATTTCATTGAATTTCAATCTTCACAAAAGAACGTTTTAATAATGTCCATGGCAGACAGGCAGTAGATCTAGTCGGAATGTTGAATGTTAGTGTGTGCGGACACTAGACAGTCGCATCATGATGTACCCAGAGATAGTGGAACTAAACTTTAATCTAGCCTCTCTGATGTACCTACTCTGTAGACACAGGAGTGCTACACGCTTCCGTAGATCTAGTCGGAGTGTTGAATGTTACAATGTGTGCGGACGCTACACGGTCGCATCATTATGTACCTACTCTGCAGACACAGGAGTGCTACACGCTTCAGTAGATTTAGTCGGGTGTTGAATGTTACAGCGTGTGCGGACGCTACACAGTTGTATCATGATGTATCGATCGTGATGTACACACTCTGCAGACACAGGAGTGCTACACGCTTCACTCACACTGCATTTGTGCAGGAATGCTCACACTGCATAGTTGTGCTACACGCTTCACACTATACAGTTGTAAGTGCTACACGTTACACACTACACAGTTGCAGGAGTGCTACACGCTACACCGAAAAATTGGGACAGAAGAACTTGAGTGTCAGTTGGGGTCATTTGTCATTGTTATGTTACACAGAAAGAGGTTGGAAAATAGTCAGCATGTCTACTACATCGGCATGAACTTGACGCAAATTGTGTAGCAGTACATACAGATATATACATTATATTTTGTATACAATGCAACAAAGGTTGAGTAGAAAAAAAAAAACCCTCATCTCTGTTTAACCCTCAATCGCCCCCAAAAAAAAAAATTAGCAACTTCCAAGAAACCCATACAATTTTCATAACATTAAAGCATTCAAACCAGCCCTTAAAACAAAACGTTGCGTACAGTACTTGTATTTCAACTTTCCATCTGTGGCATGCCCAAATTCGACCCCCCCCCAACAAAACACAAAAATAAAAAAAAATTAACAGAAAATCTGAGTGAACATTTTATATGCAAAAAAAAAGCTCGGTCATGTATTAATATAACATAAGGTAAACTCTCTCTCTCTCTCTCTCTCTCTCTCTCTCTCTCTCTCTCTCTCTCTCTCTCTCCCTCCCTCTCTCTTTTTTTTAAATAAAGATGAAATCAAATCAATCAACTCTGTCTGTCTGTCTCTCTCTCATTAAGGCAAAGGACGCTGTTCAATAATTCTGAAAACGTATAGCAATACCCTATATTTAATTTTTACACACTTATCAATTTACACGACAGCCACTACGCGTTCGCTATAACTTAACTCTAACCGAAGCGCGGGCATCTTCTATTCTAGTTCTACTTTCTGCCTTGCGGTGGTACGTGCATAATATAACTTAGTATTATAAGTATAAGTCATTTTCACCCAGCTCCTATGCACTGTTTTTACGGACGACGCGAAGCGAGTTTCATGTCTTGGTAGTTATTATGGCCTTTGGTATTTACTATACAAGACTAGACTTTGATGAGTACTAATCTAACCTAGGCCTAAGTCTAGTACGACATGTAATTGTAATAAGGTAGTAATAGTTCAGTCAGGCCTTATGCCGTGTTGAGTCGGTCACACACCAGCAACTGCACGCAGTAGGCCGTCCTACTAGGTGTTCTATTATACTAATAATAACAACGGCTATGCTAATAATGCTATTGTGTGAAGTCAGCAACCGCGATGTGTCGCACTCTTGGTCGCAGTCCTTCGCTGTCAAGATCTAGGCGCCCATTGTTATTCGTTATCATGTTTGGTTCGCAGTTGCTGCAGAGAAGAAAAGCTTGGATGATTCGACTTCGACCGAGCAACTCTAGACTTTCGTCTAGCGACTTCAATTTATTTATAGAATGAGCCTTTGTGTTCGCTAGGCCAAGGCCTTCCCATCAGCGTTGAAACTGAGCGAGCGACGCAGCAGTCGAATTGTCCGATGATCCAGCGACTTGTCAGGGACTGGTTATATCGATTCATAGGCCAAGCGATACCAAAGTCAGGGATTGTGTATTTCGATCGACTACCGATAGGTCTCTTTACTCGTTTTCAATTCAACTTTGGATATCTCAATCTTTTCCACTGAAAGGTTAATGGTTGTTAGGCTTGTATTTGAAACTTCAACATTTTAAGTCACGTCAGTCTATAATACAATCAAACAATGTTTCAATAATGATTTGGACAAAAGCAACCTGCAAAACACAGTTAACATGTTCGAGTATTTTTCTAATTAGTATCGACATAAAAAGAGACTGAATCCAATGCTTGATCTAGGCCTAACTGCAAGGCAAGAAGATGGCGACGTTCAGGGGAATCCCGTTGAGTAAGGTAGGTCGGGATCCTCGGAAATGATTAATTATTTGAACAGGGATCAGATGTTTTTAATACTTTAGACCGTAAATTTATTCTTTAGAAACTGACTGTTTAATCATACTTTATATGCATTAGATGTATCCACACATGTCGAGCGAAAGCAGTTTATATCTTTTTGGATCGTATCCTTTTAGGTCAAAATTTACATTCGAGCGTAGAGCCTATCTCTTTCAACTTTCAATGGATTAGGCCTGACGGGCGGATGTAGGCTAAGGCCTATCGGGGAACAACGGGAACCAATTGAACCATGGGCTATACATTTCAACATTAGGGATTGTACCTGTCCTTAGCCTTCGTCTAGCGCATTTTGTCTTTTAGTTGACATGGTTCCAAGGAATCTAGATTTAGTACTTCTGTTTTTTTCACCGGTATCGAAACTTTGGGCTTGGGCCAACGGATCCAGAATCTAGATCGAATTTTATTCAATATTATTTAGATTCTATTATGTTCACAACCTGAACTTTTGGACCCTATAATACTGCCTACAGTGGCAAAAGCATAAAACGCAGCTGTGGCGCTGAAAACTTTAAAAACAGAATTAAACACACCACTTTAAAATCAAAATTGGACTAGTCTAATCTAGATCTAACCCTTACACTGACATTGACAGTGTTTGGGTTGAATTAAAATGTACGGGAGATCTCTAGATTTCTAAATCTATTGGAGCTGACAGTAATACTCAAGAACTGAGTTGGTCAGCTATAATGAAGAAGAAAAAGAAAATGAAACTTGGCTCCCTTCCTGGGATTCTTCAAATAATGAATGGGTGAGAGAGAGAGAGAGAGAGAGAGAGAGAGAGAGTCTCTTTTATTGGTCATTTAAGATTATAATGGCTGAAATACTATCAGATTAGATCTATGTAATTTGTATCATATAATATTTATTTAAGAAATGTTCATTTATATTTTGTTTGTGAAATGTTATGAAATTGTGACTAAAACAAATTTCCAAAAAGGATGAATAAAGATAATCTTAGATTCTATCTTATCTTAAATCTTATTGAAGTTACTATTAGCAGTAACGACGAATGCCTGAGAGAGAGAAAATGCTATTCGCCATTAGCATCGGATGTATTGTCAAGAAAGATAGAAACAGAGCGACACACATTACACGTATATATGAGAGAGGGATGTAAATTTATGTAAAATCAACGCGTTACATCTAGATATAATGGTGAATCGTTCCCATCCACCATATTCATTTGTAATTTGTCACAAGCAGGGTTTTGTCAAATAATAACAAAATAAAATCATCATTAGATCTACCGGGTCAACTGCTCTCAGGACGGATAATGGCAAAGTCCATCCATCATTAATGACGAACCGAATGAAAATTAAAATTAATGACGGATGGTGGCAAAGTTTATCTATCATAATAACGAATAGCACGGGCCACGGCCCAAATCTTATCTACCTCTGTACTCAAAAGTACACAACAGTCTGTTAATCATTAGCAAGGAATCAGTAACAAAAATAAGTTGATGAGTTCCGACTTGGGGGGGGGGGGGGGGTTAACTATTTGATTAAACAAATTTAACTAGTTCTACCATTGTACTTGGCATGTCTAACTTAGCCAAAAAAGATATTAACATTTTTTTATTATCATATGGTTGCCATGAAAACGCCGCCATCTTGGATTTTCATTGTGAAAATAACTTCATTTCAAATAGGCTTTTTCAGTTATAAACAAAATTGGCAATAGCTTTGCACATATATTATTTCGTTCAATATCTAGGTGTACCTAGTAGCTTTTTTGGATAACTGTAACAGTTTCCATTTTATGAATTTTTTGAAAATGCATTATATAGCAACATTTCCAATTTTTTGGCAAATTTAATCACACCAAAATTTGTTTTGCAAAAATTTGAAGATGTCAACAAAAGAATAAAGATCTGCTACTCCGTACTAGATCTAGAGTGGTGTAACGTCAACGCGGTTATAACCTCAGTACAGCTGATCAGTTCTGTTTGATGTGTTTGTTAAAAGTTCTCTTTAATTCATTAGAAATTCTTTCAATTTCAATAAAAGCTTTCATTTCAATCAAAATAAATGTTCTTTGATCCATACAATAAACTAACAACAATCTGTTGTGATCATATTTTGTCTTATAAATGGGTAGTTGTTTTGCTGTTAGATGTAGCTATGCTGATGTTACAGTGGCCATGTTGATGTTAAAGAAAATTTGGGACATTCCTTGACATTAACCGATCAAAATGCACAGTTTATAAAAATGGGTCATGTTTATTACAAGATGGATTATTTTTTTATAGATATCTTGCAAGGTCATAGGATGATTTATCAACACAAATATGTTCCTTTCTTTTACATGATCTCCACTTCTAATGCTCAAATAGTTGTACTAACGTTACACCAGTCTAGGTTTAATAAAAAGTATTATACTCTTACAGGTCCTCATTTCCTTAGAAAAGATTATATTTGTCGCTTCGGACTCCGCTACCTTTCTCCCTCTCTCTCCCCCTCTCTCTCTCTCTCTCTCTCTCTCTCTCTCTCTCTCTCTCTCTCTCTCTCTCTCTCTCTCTCTCTCTCTCTCTCTCTCTCTCTCTCTCTCTCTCTCTCTCTCTCTCTCTCTCTCTGCAATAGTCTCTCTCTCTCTCTCTCTCTCTCTCTCTC
The DNA here is from genome assembly GCA_037039925.1 of Doris montereyensis. Taxonomy (NCBI): domain Eukaryota; kingdom Metazoa; phylum Mollusca; class Gastropoda; order Nudibranchia; family Dorididae; genus Doris; species Doris montereyensis. Next base: position 13,128 of record JAXRKP010000626.1, on the reverse strand, counting down.
TCTCTCTCTCTCTCTCTCTCTCTCTCTCTCTGTCGTCAGTTGCAATAGTCACGTCTCAACCTCAATCTGCCCACCTTCGCCAACCATCCAAAACAAGGTTAGGTCCCTCTGCCAGCTCGTCTTAATGAAACTATCTTCTAATGTGTCTCTATCAAATCACTTAAAAAAGCCTACACATATTTCAGAGCATTAAAAAAAAATTAGTTTGCCCCTACACCTGCAAACCTTGATCTGCCAGTATCAGTATCAATGGTTTGGCCTCATTTGAATCATTTAATACCTATTTTTTTAACAGTAGAAAATCGCTAGATATATTATGTTTTATATGGTCCAGTGCCCCATTCACTATTATAGCAGAAACGTTGTACATCATTAAGGGCTATGAAAGTCATTAGTGGGCTCCTTCCCGAAACATGTGACAACTTTTGTATGAAGAACTTTATATTTCTTCTGCATGAAATTGTCATTCTCATATTAACAAAAGCACACATAGTTTATTGAAGGCGTCCCAGCCTGTAGGGATTGTGTGCTAGATTTGACAAAAGGTAAATATAATGTGTTATTATTAAATATTATTCAGCATGTATGCGATATTATGCAAGGTAGATAATTCTACCACTGAGTATCACTTTTAGAAATATGGTCGTACAAGTCAATGAAAGTCAGAAACTGTTAACTCCCAGTTCTTTTTGTCATGCTCATCTTTGTCACTGACATTTGAACTGCTTGTGTTCAAATAAAGATGTACGTTGTCCTACCTGAGATTTGCAGAAATGACTGTCACTACACATGAAACATTTCAACAATTGGAAACAACTCTTCTATTTTCCCCCCCAATTTTTCCTCTCAGTTATGTCCCTTGGTGTGCCTGCCTGACTATGGAAATTCTTTCGATAAATAATATATATATATATATATAATATAGAGAATATACTGAAATGCTGAAAAACAGGCCAGCTCAAATTAAGAAAACATAGCCCAGATTAGATTTGATTCCATTGCCATAAATTTATAATAATTTCAGATAAGCCCTGCTTTCCTCCACGCCAACTCAACAAGTCACACCTGGGCTTTCAGTGCCTTTGCAGAACTTATAGGTGAGACAAAAATTTACAATAGCATTGTCAAGTTATCTAAAAACATGTTCCTGCCACTTTGTCTCACACCTTACTGATTTTTTGTTCCATTTCACTTTCACCTATCTCTTTTGAGTATCAGGCGGTTGGCGGGTCCTATTTCTTTCATTTCACTCTTTGGCTTACCTTTTATCTTGCTGATGTTACCTCTTAATAAAATTCACCCTGAGATCACGGCAACGGTGAACGGGGTAAATTTTAATGAAACAAACTCTTTTGAGTAAGCTCAGATTCTCCATTTCATTTTCTTTCTTCTCCGTTTCCTGGTAGCCATGTTTCTTTCTGAGGCTCTGCTCTAGTAAATGTCCAAATCACTAGTCTCTGAATGGTCTCTTTACTGCAACACTTCCTTCTCTATAGTTCTTTTCTATTTTGTTCTTGTCGCTGCACAATGTATTTGTTTGTGTTTTTCTTGTGCGTTTTGTTTACCTTTCATCCAGGAAGTCTTGTTTATTTGTTGTTACAATATATTAGACACTTGATACAGCTGATAGAAACTGGTGTGAAAAATGATTACACTCTCTTTTGATGGGATTTTTTGGCTTTTTCAAAATTCACCTCTCAAATCAAATTGATAGGCAAAATTTTAGAACTTCTATTTTGTCTGGACTTTTCTTTTCTTTTTTCTTTTTTTTTTTGTGTATAACGGCTATTGTTGTGACGTTGTGGGGGTAAAGTCACAAAATTAGCTAAGTTTTGTATATAAAAGTTGGAAGATAACATTGGCTTAGAAGTTTTCCTTTTTTTTTGTTAATGATTTTGTTCACTGGGTAGTGAAAAAAATTTGTTTTGTTCTTTGAAAAAAAAATAGATGTCCAAAAAACAGAATGTTTTTCTTTCATTGTGTAGGCTTTTCAAGACAGAACTTAATTTTAGTTGAAACATTTTAATCATTAGAATTAGTACTATTCGTTTGATTTGTCCTAGGTATTTTAAAGTATTTGGCAAATATGTCAGACTAATATGGCCATCTGAAAGTAGTGAAAGGTTTTCTTGATTTGGCAATATTATCATTGTAATGTACGTCTCAGTTTTCTCAAAAATGACAAGTTGTGATTTTGGCGTTTTTACAGAGGAATTAATGGGTTATAATTCTCTTTCATGAGTATTATGGCTAAACTGTAGATAGTTTTTCGAGATTTCAACTTTTCAAATGAGGCTTTTTGTATTCCTTGTACTTGTAAAAAGTTCAAATTCCTTAATAGCTCTCATGAAAATATGGGATTTTGCTACCTGTAGTAATCTTGTGAAAAGTGAGACGAAATGTGCACTCTCGTATGGCTAGCATTCTCCTCTCACACAAAAGGGGTAAAATATATTTCTAGGATGTGGATGACGTAAGTTGTTCCAAGTCAATAAACATTTTCAAACTCAATTTAGAATCACTTGCTGTTTATTTTTACATTAAAAGGTAGTTTTTTCACAGTTTTTTGATATTTATTATCACAGACATTACTTTTTTTATTTTATAAATGTCTTTTGCATGCTAAAATATTGAGTAACAAGTATAAAAGGGAAAATGTAAAGACATTATTATTGGATATAACAGCATGATTAAATTGTTAGTTCTAGTTATTGTTGCTTTATTCTTCGCTTTTTTCTTTTCTGCATGTATGCAAATTATGATTTTCATCTACTATGAAATTGTCCAAAACAGACAATGCCTATGATCCTGATGTGAGTGCGTCAGAACTTCTGATTGACAAGATTGACATCAATGGCATCCCGTGTCTCATTTTCCTGGATAATGGGGCTGGAATGGATTCGGATCATTTGCTCAAAATGCTTAGGTAAAAAAAAATCCTTTTCTTCAGTAGATTATAAACTGACAGGATTATTAGAGGTCTCGAGTGACAATGAATTGATATAACAAGTTTGTAAATTAACAGTGTAGAAATGTGGCTTTTCATGGGAGAAGAAACGGTAAGATTGACTTGAAAAAGAATCTAAATGTACATTCTGTGGCGAGTCCTGTTGCTAGTGTTGTTGTACATGTGCTTGCCTTAGGAATACGTATGCCGTGGTGTATCCTTGTGACCTAGGTTCATTGGAGTACAGTCACTTTTTGATAGTCTGGACTTCATTTACTTCGATAATCCGGATGTCTTGATAATTCGAACAGGAGCTGGGGACGAGATTTTTCTTATTTGTACCTGATAATCCGGAATTTCGAGATACAAAATAAGACACTCCAAAAGGAATTCCTGGCAGAAATACGTTTCCTCTCTAAATTGTAATGCCACCACCAAAACTGTGTGGAAGGCAGTGAGGAAAATTAAAGGTAAGATAGCTGGCGCAAATATCCACCTCAAAATGGACGGCAAGTTAATTACCGATGTCAGAGACACAGCAAGAGACCTTGGTCAGAGTATTGCCCAGAATTCTTCCTCTGGACATTACTCCACAGGTTTCCAAAAATTAAAACAAGTGAAAGAAAAAAAAAAAGACCATAAAGTTTTCCTCGGACAATATAGAACCCTATAACAAACCTTTTTCTCTGGAAGTACTGAGGTCATCCCTAGCAAAATGAAATAAATCAGCTGCAGGACCTGACTGTATTCACTATCAATTCCTGACTAATCTTCCCAACTCTTATCTTTCCACCCTTTTAAAAATATTCAATAAAATCTGGACCACGGGCCGAATTCCCCCATCCTGGAAAAAAGCAATTGTGGTCACTATTCCAAAACCTAACCGAGATCTCAGTAACCCATCTAGTTATAGACTAATAGCTTTAACTAATTGCCTTTGCAAAACATTGGAAAGAATGGTGATTAACCACCTTCTTCGGGTCTTGGAGAGAGAAAAAAGTCTTCTTTCTGAAGTCCAATGCGGTTTTCACAAAAACCATAGTACTAATGATCATCTTATCTGTCTGGAAAACTTTTTTTCGGGAGGCCTTTGCTTGAAAAAGATAGATCCTTGCTGTCTTTTTTTGACCTGGAAAAAGCTTACGACACGACCTGGAAAATGGCATCGTACTGACCTTTTCAACCTCAATTTCCGTGGTCGTCTGCCTATTTTTGTTTCTGAGTTCCTGTCAAAACGGCATTTCAAGGTCAAATTAGGGTCTACACTATCTGAAGATTTTTCATAGAAAAATGGAGTTCCACAAGGTAGCATTCTTTCTGCGATATTGTTTAACATAAAAATCAATAATATCATAAGGGCATTGCCTACCAATGTACAAGCATCTCTTTTTGTAGATGATTTTGCTATCTATATAGAAGGCAAACATTTGCCATTCCTTGAAAGATCATAGTTGCATTAACTATGTATCAACAAAATTCAAAAATGGGTAACTGACAACGGTTTTTAATTCTCCACATCAAAAACTGTATGGCCACTTTCATAACCAAAGAAATGTACATGCTGAATCCAGTCTTTATTTAAACAAAACACCTTTCGAAGTATCTAAGGAGGCTAAATTTGTAGGCGTCATCTTTAACACAAAGTTATCATTCTTGCCTAATGTTCAGTGCATTAAGAAAAATGTCAAAAGGCTCGGAATATTCTGCGAGTTGTGGGCCACACGGATTGGGGTGCTGACTGAGTGACCCTATTGAAACTATACAAAGCATTAGTCCTGTCCAAGCTGAACAATGGCTGTGTTATTTATGGATCCTCACCCAAACATGTATTAAAATGTTAGACTCCCTTCACCATCTGGATCTTCAGTATTGCGTTAGATGCCTTCCGAACTTCACCCGTAAATTATTATCTGGACGGATAGTTTATCTGCCCTTCAGGGTCAGAGAACTATAGATAGTAAAAATCAAGTGATAATACTGATTAAACACGTTCTAAAAGACCTTGTTGGAAAACACATTACGTTTGTCTGGATGCCGGGGCATTTGGCATCAATGGAAATGAAAGTGCCGATAAGTTGGCAAAAGAGGCACGCTCCAAAGATGTCAGCCCTGGCTCCTTACTTGATTATAAAATAATTATATAAACGAAACTTGCAGGAGGAGTGGGACCAAGAAGTTAATAACAAGCTTCATGAAGTGGTCCCAAAAATTACAGAAAGGTCAAATGCAAAAGTAAGAAATAGAAAAGAAGAAAGTGTTCTAGGCCAAATGTAAAAGTAAGAAATAGAAAAGAAGAAAGCGTTTTAATTCACTTACATATTGGTCATTCGTAGCTCACACAGGACTTCCTGGTGACCCATAATGACCAGTCTTTCTCTCACTCCTGTGATTGCCTTTTTACCATTAAACATATTTTAATAGAATTCTCTGATCTGATCGATATATGAATGAAATATTATTCTGAGGAAGCATTTACAAACTTTTGGAATAATGATCTTGAAACTGCTTTTGTGTTTCTGAAAGAAATTCAAGTATATTGACAGATCTAGAGTACTAAATATGTATCAATTTTTAACACATTGACTTTATTTTAAAAATATTGACAAATATTTACAGAAGCTTTTGATTTTTTTTAAATGCTTTATGTTATACCTGAACAGTCGTCAGTAATATTAGTCAGCTACAAACCCTGTGATCGCCGCCATGGTCGACAGGGCTACTTCAAAGAAACAAACAAAACAAGTCACCGTAATCGGTGATTCGATAATATGGATGTCTCGATAGTCCTGACAAATTGCTCGGAAACGAGGTGTTCGGACTATCAAGACGTGACTGTACATATCTAAGTTATGCACACAGTGTTTTTGTTTTCAATGATGGCAGACTGTTTCAGGCATTTTCAGCCAGGATGGATCACCTACACCCATGCCAGTAGTCATAGAGCTTGTAATAATAGGTAATTAATCATGGAGGCTATTTTAAATCATGAAACAAGAATTAAGAGTTTAAGCTAAATGTTTTCAATTCATTATCACTTTTTAGTTGTTGCTATATACATATGCTTTTCTAATTAATCATAATTCTAAATTTCAGTTTTGGTTACTGTGAAAAGCAGGCGTATTTGCGTACAAGTTCCCACATGCCTATTGGCCATTATGGCAATGGATTCAAGTCAGGATCAATGCGACTTGCTCTGGATGCACTGGTTTTCACTCGTTGCCATTCTAGTGCCAGCATCGGATTTCTTTCTCAGACGTATCTCAAAGGCATTGGGACAGATTCTGTCATTGTTCCCATCCTTACCTACAGACTGCCAAAATATATCCTTTTTGTTTTGTGTTTCGTTTCAGACTAGCGACTCGTTTTCTCTTACCCTTGTAGCCATGAATTGAAACTTTTTTTAGTATGTTTACATTTTTGAGAAAGATGCTTTTATTTATGGTTATAAATATAGTGTAATATTTTGGAACAAGATAGTACATTGTTTGACAATATAACGTAGTTTGTTTACTTTTGTGGGTTTTGGTTTTTTTATTTCTTCCATTGCTTTTGTAAATATTTAGTTGTAAGTTTTCATGCCGATATGGCGTTGATGGCCGAGTCGTTAAGTTGCCAGACTGTGGATCATGAGGTCCCGGGTTTGAATTCTAGCAAAACTAGGTCAGACGTTGTGCCCCTTGGGAAAGACACGTAACACGCATTTTTCCCCACTCACCCCAGGTGCAAATGGGTACAAGCAATAGCTTGGCAGAAATAACCTGCATCAGACGATTAGCGTCATGTCCAGGAGGTGATTATTATCACCAATTCCACTTCAGGCAGTGAAACCGGGATGCGCTTTGGTTCTATTTGATGTAACAGCCTTCAATAAACTTCACTTTTACTTTCATAGTGATAATGCACAGTTTGTTTTACAGTGATATTTCGTGAATTTCTGAAAGGACATCCCTAACCCTGAAACCTTTGATGCAGCCAGGCACCAAATCATTTGCGTTGCCTGTAACATCATATAACTGTTCTCAGGCAGTTAGTAAAAGTGGTAGAAAAGAAAAAAAGAAATGGACGAAAGTTTTCAATCTTGATCTTTTCCACCAAGTCAAAACAAGAATATTTCTGGGATTTTTTGTTGTTCTTGTTGCTGTGTTAGTTAAGCATGATTTGTAAATTATTCTCCTTAACGTTTTGTGCACTGGAGCGGGTCAAGAGCCAGGAGTCACGCAACAACTTGGATGCCATTCTGAAATACTCAGTGTTCCATTCAGAACATGATTTGAAAGAGGAGCTTCTGACACTGGAGGGATCTGTGACCGGCACTAAAATCATTCTCTCAAATCTTAAAAGGTATCAAACGTTGTGAGAAAAAGATTTGTTTACCCATGTGTTAAAATCTTAAAAGGTATCAAATGCTGTGAGAAAAAGTTCTGTCTGCCCATGTGTTCAAATTTTAAAAGGTATCAAACGCTGTGAGAAATAGTTTGTCTACCCGTGTGTCCAAATCTTAAAAGGTATCAAACGCTGTGAGAAATAGTTTGTCTGCCCGTGTGTTCAAATCTTAAAAGGTATCAAACGCTGTGAGAAATAGTTTGTCTGCCCATGTCTTCAAATCTTAAAAGATATCAAACGTTGTGAGAAATAGTTTGTCTGCTCCTAGGGGTAGGCAATCTGACTGGATATTTTGATTTGATTTGATTTACCCACATTCGCATCTGAGGTGATCTCAGGGTTTTTGGTAGGATTTTTAATTGTGCCTGGACTGCCCTGTAAACAACCAAGGGCCCTTTAACGTGCACAGAATGTTGTGATCTGCACGCAGGACTTTCTTTTATGGCCTGTCTCCGATGAGACTAGGTGTCGATCTACCTCCCTGGACCAGGAGAGTAGATTTTGCTAGAAAAACTCGAGAAAATTTGTCCACGATAGGTGGGGCTCGAACCCACTACCTTTTGATTGAGAGGCGGACACCTTGCCCCTGGACTTCTGAGTCCCCCTCTGGCTGGAGAACATGAAGTTGTGGGTTCAAATCCTATTTTCATTATGCCCACAGTTGTATCACTGAGAAAAGTGAGTAGTTGGCGGGCACTGCTAGTGGGTCCTACTTCTCTCCTTTTATTTTTTTACTTATCTTGCTGTTTCCTCTCACTTCACCCTGAGATCAGTGCATATAGTGGAAGGGGTAAATTTGAATTAAATCACTGAGAAAAACACGTTTTCCCCCCTCTCCTCCCAGATTTGAATGGATGCATCGGCTATCATTTCCTTTTCATTGTAGCCATGAAATGCAGGTAAAGCTTACGACATACTGGCATGCTATTATATTGCTATCTTTTTACTCACAATCACAGACACTTTTATACATTACATAAGACACAAAATGATTTACCATCAAATCAATGGCTTAATTTAAAGATAATGATAATGATTTTGATTTTATCCACATCCACAACTAAGGTGATCTCCGGGGTTTTGGCGGGATTTTTAATTTTGCCCAGACTGCCCTGTAAACACCCAAGGGATCTTTAGCATGCACAGAGTGTTGTGATCTTCACACAGCACCTCTTTCTTTTTATCATTCGTCTCCGATGGGACTAGGTGTCGATCCACCTACTCAGATCAGGGTGGTAGATTTTACTCAAAAATACTTGGGAAATTTTTTCAACCACTGTCGGAGCATGAACCCATGATCTTTTGGTTGAGAGGCCCTTGCCTCTAGACTACCAGGTCCCCCAATGAATGTGAAACTGCCTAGCTAAGGAGACCATTCACTCATAGCTCATAAAAAAAACCTTTAAAAAACCCAGCTAACCAAAAATATAAGCATAGCAAAGCAATCAAAATCAGGTGCAAAACACAAATAATGTAAAAATAAAGACAGATATACGTAATGGCAACACAAACCTAAAAAAAAAACAGGTAACAAAAAAACAAAAGATAGCAAAGTGAACAAAATTTGCTACAAAACATAATATAGCAACACAATCTATGTATTGATTGGCGTTTGGGACAAAACATATGGCAACACAATCTATGTATTGATTGGCGTTTGGGACAAAACATATGGCAACACAATCTATGTATTGATTGGTGTTTGGGACAAAACATATGGCAACACAATCAATGTATTGGCTTTGAGATCAAACATTATTATGGCAACACAATCAACGGATCGGCTTTTGAGACAAAACTATATGGCAACATAATCAATGTATTGGTTTTGTGGCAAAACAACATGACAACACAATCAATGTACATGTATTGGCTTTTGTGACAAAACAATATTACAACACAATCAATGTGTTGGCTTTTATGACAACATATGGCAACACACTCATTATCAGACACCAGCACTTGAATTTTAATTATGATCTCCTTTAAAATCGTTTAAATACACAATATTTCTCATTCCCAAAGACCATGCATTTTGGCGTTTTCTTCTAGTATATTCCAATGATTTTGTTGCATTTTTACAGACTACAAGATGGAAGACTAGAGTTAGATTTTTCCAGTGATGAAACGGACATTAGATGCCCTGAAGCTCATGAGGTGGATTTAACCTCTGTCTATCATCGGCCTATTCAACAGTCTTCATCTGAATATAAACATTCTTTGAAGGTAGATTTTTGAGCATTATCCTATTTTCAGGGACTGAAGGATTTAAATGTTATAATTATAGAAAAAGTGAGCTCAGTGCTATCTTATCTCCAGTAAATTTCTCTTTATTGATATTGTTGCCAAATCTACATTTGAAAATACATTTATAACTTAATAGAAACAGTCTTTGATTTGTGATATTGGAAAGTAAACATTTTATTATATGTGTGTGTACGTTTTGAAAAGAAGCTCAATTTTTTATATGGAAAAGTGGAGCTATGATATGATAGCACTGAGCTCATGATTAATATATGACTACAAAATGGTATAATATCAGAAACTCTCAAAATGGTTTAATTTCTTGTTAATGATGACTACCTCCCAAAATAATTTTATTTCTTCTTTATGATGACCTAGCTCTCAAAATGATTAAATTTCTTCTTTATGACTACCTCTCAAAATGATTAAATTTCTTCTTTATGATGACTACCTCTCAAAATGATTAAATTTCTTCTTTATGATGGCTAACTCTCAAAATGATTAAATTTCTTCTTGATTTAATTTCTTCTTTATGATGACTAGCTCTTAAAAATGGTTTAATTTCTTTTTATGACGACTAGCTCTCAAAATTGTTTAATTTCTTTTTATGACCTTCTCAAAATTGTTTAATTTTTCCTTTATGATGACTAACTCTCAAAATGATTAAACTTCTTCTGGTGACTAACTCTGATTAAATTTCTTCTTTATGATGACTAGCTTTCAAAATGATTAAATTTCTTCTTTTATGATGACTAGCTCTCAAAATTATTTAATTTCTTTTTATGATGACTAATTCTCAAAATGATTAAGTTTCTTCTTTATGATGACTAATTCTCAAAATGATTAAATTTCTTCTTTATGATGACTAGCTCTCAGAATTGTTTAATTTCTTATTTATGGTGACTAGCTCTCAAAATGATTAAACTACTTTATGATGACTACCTCTCAAAATGATAACATTTCTTCTTTATGATGACTACCTCTCAAAATGATAACATTTCTTCTTTATGATGATGACTAGTTCTCAAAATGATTAAATTTCTTCTTTATGATGACTAGCTCTCATAATGATAAAATTTCTTCATTATGATGACTAGCTCTCAAAATTGTTTAATTTCTTCATTATGACTAGCTCTCAAAATGATGAAATTTCTTCTTTATGATAACTAGTTCAAAATGATTTTATTTCTTTTGTATGAGACTAGCTCTCATTCAGTTCTATATAGACTCAAGTTTTGTTTTCAAGAATGTTCTTGATCCTATGTCTGAAGTCTCTAGCACTTCTCCTTGGTTTCATTACTGTTGGTACTTATTGACACTCAGTTTTTGAAGATGAGACTGTGTATGTTTGACAGTCTGATCAAGTTGCTCAGTTATTAAATTATACGATCTCATATGATAATTATTTGACATGACATAGCCAAATCAGATAATTTTTTAATCAAAATTGTTCATGCAGTGTCTGAAAAACCCTTACAATGAAACTCAATTAAAACTATTCAAACCATTGCTAACGTGTTAAAATCAGGTAACATTTTTGTGTAGTTGTATGATACTTAAAAAAGATATTTTTGTAGATAAAACTGTCTCCTTATATTAGATTATCATAATTAGTGACATAGAATGTAATGGTTTTTGCTTCATTTAATTTCTTGACTCTTATTTCAATTATTAAAGGAATACTGTAGCATTTTGTTCCTGCGGCCCAGAATGAAAATCACCATCCGTGGTCAACGAGTCAAGTCCAAACTGATCTCCAAGTCTCTTTTTCAGACAGAACACGACAGTTATAAACCTACATGGATGGTAATATATTACATCATTCAAGTGTCACTTAAAGAAGAATGTCAATTTGTTTGATAGTAATGGGGGTACATTTATTGTTATACAGCACATACACAGTTAGGACTGGAGATTTTGTGGGGTTGAACTGATTAGTGATTGGCTACGTTTAGGCGTAACTGGTCCTTCATGACAGGCTTCATAGACGTAATATGAAATTACCGTAATAGCTCTGCTTGTACGAAATCATGCTGACTCAAACGCGACTTACCATCTCTGTTTACCTTTCTCTGATAAAATTATGGTATTGCTTTTGAAAGTGTTCAGGAAAAATGTCCCGAAGATGAGATTTTACTTCAGGATGGATTCTGATAATGAGATTGAGTCGTCAACGCCAGACGTAATTTGAAATTACCGTACAAGACAAAAACAATAGCTTTGCTGACTCTAGCACAACTTACCGTCTCTTGCTGACTCTAGCACAACTTAGCGTCTCTTGCTGACTCTAGCACAACTTACCGTCTCTTGCTGACTCTAGCACAACTTACCGCGTGACTCTAGCACAACTGCTGACTCACAACTTACCGCACTCTAGCACAACTTACCGTCTCTTGCTGACTCTAGCACAACTTAGCGTGACTCTAGCACAACTTACCGCTGCTGACTCTAGCACAACTTACCGTCTCTTGCTGACTCTAGCACAACTCTTGCTGACTCTAGCACAACTTCTCTTGCTGACTCTAGCACAACTCTCTCTTTGCTGACTCTAGCACAACTTACCGTCTCTTGCTGACTCTAGCACAACTTACTGTCATCTCCAATCAAATCAAGTTGTAAAAAGTTATGGGAGGTTGGAAAGGGCTACTGGTAGGTTCTACTTCTTTCCTTTCGCTCTATCACTTAGTTTTCATCAATGAAACAAATCTTGCTGTTTCCTCTTCATTCACTCATATAGACAAATCAATCAAAAGGATCAAATTACGAGGTGACCCATGAGCATGGAAAGTGGGCAGCAGCTTTCGCCACAAAAGGTTTTAACAAAGGGTTAATTTATGAGGTCATTTCTTTTTTGTATCCCTTCTTTTTTTCTTAAATTAGATATTTGTACTTTTTAAAAAGGCATGATTAAACGGTATGCAGCTTGAAGGTGGACAGATTATTTTAGTTTTTGACTGCTGTGTTGAATAACGGTTGAACTGTTGCAAAGTCATACAAATGGTAATCAATTTTTTAGTTTTTGACTTTAATAGGTTGGCTGTAATAATGTTGCATGGAACTCTGAACTTAGAAAGAAGTTTTAGCAGTTAAGCAATAAGGTTTGGTTGTGAATTAACATTTAAATGTTCCAACAGTCTTTTTTAATTTTTTTTATTGTCTTCTTTATTTCTTTGCCTGACCATTTGACTGACACAGACTCGACCTTTAAAGATCACATTTGGCTTCACATGTGAGAAGACAAAGAGTGAGGACTATGGTATGATGTTGTATCATCGAAATCGACTGATAAAGCCATTTGAAAAAGTTGGATACCAGAAACAGGTAAAAAATCAAGAAAATGCACATCTACTGTTTTATTACTATTGCTATCGGCCTGCCAAATGTCAAACATATTTTCACCCTCCTTCCAACGGTACATATTGTTTATTCAGCATTGTACGATTTCTTTCCAAGAACATTATCCCATTCAGGCACTTTTGTCATCTGTAATTATTACTAATTAAGGAAATAACGGTAAATTAATCTTGACATTCTTATAACAAAGACTTAGCTCT
>JAXRKP010000625.1:252564-254328 GCA_037039925.1 Doris montereyensis | reverse complement strand
GTGTCAATATTAAATGAAAACCATGAAGTCAAAACGACCACAATCACAAAATTCATAAAACTGAGAAAATCGAATTTGTAAAGTACACAAGTGTCCATAGAACGATATGTGTATCATTGTAGTTCTAAATTTGTCGTTCTTTGGCGTCAAATGCTCTACAATGCCACCATGAGTAACCGTAATGATATATTATATTACTTTGCATGAAGCTTCGGTGTGATTCCACAATCATTTTCATTGGGAGAAATGTATACATCAGAAGTCACATCTAGTAAAATTTTAAGAATTGCATTCTATTTTCAACAAGTTTTTAAATTAAAAAGTTGGAATAGTATTTATTATGTCTACTGACTCGATTTGATAATCGGACTTGATATCATCTGGAGTAAAATATGCTTGTATTATAGTATAACTCTGAGTTAATCGTTCTTTGTGCGTCAGGGGCTCTGCTGCTAGGCTACGAAAAGTAAGCATACTCTACATATAAGGTCTAAATGACCGCAAGATTGTTTTCATTTGCGGGATTTTTCTATTGTTTTCTATTGTTTTCAGTCTTTTTATTCGATCATTGTCCAAATAAAGATTATTTTTAGAAATAAGATCACACATTTATATTATAAACAGACTCGAGCCCATTATGCCCAGTGCCGAATTCCATAATTTTAGTATCGATAATGTCCAAATGCCTTTCTTATCCTAGTTATAACACAAAAGGCAGTTAATCATTCATACAATATGAAAAAACGCCAACGTACACACACACACAAAAGCACATTTATATTATAAACACCGCACACACCACGTAACATACACAACACGTACACATACACGCACATATACACGCACATATACACCCACACATACACGCACACACATACACAAACAAACGCACACTTATGTTATAAATAAACACTGCACACGTGACAAACACACCACACACACATACACACCACGTACACTTATATTATAAACAATTTAACACGTGACATACACACCACGTACACTTATATTATAACACCGCACACATATACACACCACGTACACTTATATTATAAACACCGCACACGTGACATACACACCACGTACACTTATATTATAAAAACACCGCACACGTGACATACACACCACGTACACTGCACACATGTACACTTGTATTATAAACACCGCACACGTGACATACACACCACGTTGTACACTGCACACATGACATACACACCACGTACACGTATTATAAACACCGCACACGTGACATACACACCACGTACACTACACTGACATACACACCACGTATTATAAACACTGCACACATGACATACACACCACGTACTTATACACGTGACATACACACCACGTACACTGCACACGTGACATACACACCACGTACACTTGTATTATAAACACCGCACACGTGACGTACACACCACGTACACTTATATTATAAACACACACGTACATATACAACGTACACTTACACATGACATAAACACCACGTACACTTATATTATAAACAACACGTACACTATGACAACACACCACGTACACTTATATTATACACACACGTACACTATACACCACACGTACACTTATATTATACAACACGTACATACACACCACGTACATGCACACACATGACATACACACCACGTACACTTATACATAAACACCGCACACGTGACATACACACCACGTACACTGCACTATGACAACACCACGTACATTTATATTATAAACACCGCACGTGACACACTATACATACACACTGCA
>JAXRKP010000625.1:212564-247564 GCA_037039925.1 Doris montereyensis | reverse complement strand
CATAAAATGAAAATGTGCTACCAACCGAGTTAACTACGTTCTCTAAAAATGACACCATCAAAACAGGCAGCACTATAATAATAGTAAAAACATTAATTGTACACTGTAATTAATTTAAGTATAGTTCTTAAAAGAGATGATTTAAAATGCACGTATTTTGTTAATAGTGATAAAATTATTAGTTGAAAATCTCTGAATAAAATATAACATTTAAAATGGGACTTAAACAGACAAATCTCTGTTTCTGTCTCCGTCTCTGTCTCTGTCTCTGTCTCTGTCTCTGTCTCTGTCTCTGTCTTTGACGCTGTCTGTCTGTCCTGTCTGTCTGTCTGTCTGTCTGTCTGTCTGTCTGTCTGTCTGTCTGTCTGTCTGTCTGTCTGTCTGTCTGTCTGTCTGTCTCTCTCTCTCTCTCTCTCTCTCTCTCTCTCTCTCTCTCTCTCTCTCTCTCTCTCTCTCTCTCTCTCTCTCTTACTCTCTATTGTGTCTCTCTCTCTCTCTCGCTCTCCTTTTACTCTATATTGTGTCTCTCTTTCTGTGAATCTCTATCTTTCTCACTTTCTGTTTATCTATATATCTATCTGTCTATCAATCTCAATATATGTATTAGCCAAATCTATTTGTGTATGTAAGACTACATATCTATATATATATATATCTTTACCACACTCATGTTGGACGTGTATAAACAAAGAAGGCAAGATCACTTTGACATTAATTTGACATACAGTGTTGTGCATTATAAACCAACGTTTACATGGCCACATAAACATGCGCAATAACACCCAAAAAAAAAAACAGAATTAAATAATTATGCATTGTAAACACAAACAGACCTAGATCTATATTCATCACAGACGTCATAATCTCTACCCACCCACTGATAACTTGATCTCATTCAGATCGTTTCATTCACTATGATCTTCCATATGATTTGTGCCTATCTTCAGAAAATACGATCAGCAACAAATAGTATCAAAGGTAGAGACAATAACTTTATCTCCGGACATAGGCTTTGATCATGATATGCCAGAATGATTATTAGGGCTTGAAGGTCTCCGGCCACTTATCAGCAATCTAGCCGAGGGCCCTCATGTCACAAGTCCTATAAATAACAACAACAATCAAGCGTTATGACAACACCATTTGTGATAACAGCAGTGGAGCTCGCTTCTCATTGGTTCTTCAAAATGGCGCCACCGAGACAACTTTATTTTGCACGCGTTCAGTCGCTGATCAACTTTAATCACTTGGCCTTCAGCAACAAGATTATCGTAATAGTCATACCAAAAATAGACGTAGCATTTTAGTATGAAAACAATAAGGTACCCGTACAACTAAATAATTTTCAATTTTGACAAATAACAACAAACACTGGGCCCCCAAAGATGTGTTCTATCATCCGTCCGTTCACGTTGTATAATTATTGATGTGTACCATCAATCAGGAAAATGTGAAATCAATTAAATTTACAAATGATCCTACGAGATCTATACAAGGTTTTATAAATCCTGTAAATGATGAAGAAAACTACAGAAATAAAAATAAATGGTTTACCAACTGATTTGAAGAACATAATCTACTCTTAAATGCTAAAAAAAACTAAAGAAATGGTCATTGACTTTATATTAGAGAAATCCCCTCTGCGACCAGTCTCTATTAAAAAAAATGAAGCAGTTGAACAAATTTCAAATTATAAATATTTAGGTGTAACAATTCACAACAATCTTAGCTGCAAAATCGTGCTTCAAATGTTTATAAAAAGAATTAACAAGAGAATGTTCTTCCTACAAAAGTTAATAGCTTTTTGAGATCGACAATAATTTGTAATATCTGTTTTATCGTGCAACGATCGAAAGTATAATTGCCATTCTACGTTACGGGCTGGGGGGGGGGGGGTGTGAGACTGCGAGAGAAAATATGTTTGAATAGTGTTACTAGGAAAGCAGGTAAAATATCACAATACACTTTCCCATCTTTTGAGGAAATTTTGTCTCTTACTGTTCCAGGAAAATCGAAACTATTGTTACAGATCAGAATCACCCATTAACACCTCATATCAAAATGTCCCAGCGCTCCAAAAGACACATTTATCTTTGTACCATAAAGAAAGTTTTAAAACAATCATTCTTACCACCATCATTAATATTAGTATCACTACTATCATTATCATCACCGCTCTTTTTGAAATATTACAAAGTGAGATGTATCAGATAAATGATGTGGATTTTTTTAATATATGAATAATAATAATAATAATAATAAAGTGAATATGTTATACATCTTTCAATCACGTAATGCTTAGATATGCGTATTTTCAGGAGAGTGTACTTCTTGGTTTTTTGGTGTCAGGAACCACCTGTAAAATATTGCAATACACCAAGAAGGTACTACTATGATTTCTTTGCAATACACACATCGCAATGACTTGCTTTACCCAACACACACACACACACACACACACACACACACACACACACCAGCCAGCTTTACACTACACTTCTCTGCCGAGCCTTTCAATATCAGGTTCCGCCGCTGGTGACGTCACGTGCAGCCTGTAGACATTTCTCCTACCTCAAACTCTCACTTTCTCCTGTGGTGCGCTCTAGCAATAGAAACTAAGATAGCTTAGTTAACTGTACAAAAATACTCCCGGAATAGGGTCAAAGGTGGTGGTATTCTCTTCTTTGCATATACAAAAATATCAAATTTTGGAGCCAGGCACCAACCTAGTTCCATCCTCCAACTGGCGTGGCGCATGCGTGCCCGCTGACCGACGAATTCTATTTTTATCGAGATCCTCGCCACCTAGACTTAGCCAAAGACCAGCTCTACGTGCTGTGATGCTGATACACGCTAATGTGTGTTGCGCGATTGCTCTCTGTCTGTCTGTTTGTCTGTTTGTCTGTCTGCCTCTGTCTGTCTGCTCTCTCTCTCTCTCTCTCTCTCTCTCTCTCTCTCTCTCTCTCTCTCTCTCTCTCTCTCTCTCTCTCTCTCTCTCTCTCTCTCTCTCTCTCTCTCTCTCTCTCTCTCTCTCTCTCTCTCTCTCTCTCTCTCTCTCTCTCTCTCTCTCTCTCTCTCTCTCTCTCTCCCTCGCTGTTCAAAAGGTTTGCGGATGTGTTATTACATTGTACATTGTACTATATAGTGTTTTATGAATTATATCAGTTGTCTAAAAGTATGATATTATGACAGTATTTTATGGTGGCACCATCTACAATAATGGGTACACCACGCCTCTGCGTATGCTGTTACGTGTATTAAAAGCGCCTTGTATTTTATCCTTGAATGTATTGTAACACCAAAACAATGTGTCACTTTCTGGACAACAAAATCGTATTGTATCTTAGTATACTTACGGTTGCCTTCACTCATACTTTTGGTTGTCTCGTGTACAAGATGTCTCGAGTCACGTGGTGTCATGTGGGTAGCAAAAGATGTGACGGAGGTTGACACTACTGCGCTAATGACACTACTTGACTTAGAGAACTGATCCGTTCATTATCATCACAATCACTGGAAATTTGTTATTGTTTTTTTTTTTTTCGTATCTTTTGATGGCTGCCATTTTAGAGTCTTGAAAGATACGAAGTGGATAAGGTAATGTTTAATTGGTTTTGGTTTTTAATTGGGTTGTTTTGTTTTGTTATTGTTGTTTGATTTCTTTTCATATTACTTTGCTCTGTTTTGTTTGTTTTCTTTGGGTTTTTTGTTGTTTTGTTTTTTTTATTTTTTTTTTTTTTGTTGTTTTGTTGTTGTTGTTTTGTTTTTTTTTTTTTTGGGGGGGGGTTGTTTGTTTGTTGTTGTTTTCTTTTTTTGGGGGGGTCGTTTTGTTTTGTTTATTTTTTTGTAATTTAAAAATTATTATTTTTACATGTTGGGGGAGCGGACTCTCAAAATAAGAAAGATAAACAAGCTGATGTAAGGCCTACTATGCTATCATGTACGTTTGTTATGTATGTATGTATGTATGTATGTATGTATGCATGTATGTATGTATGTATGTATGTATGCATGCATGTATGTATGTATGTATGTATGTATGTATGTATGTATGCATGTATGTATGTATGTATGTGTGTGTGTATATATGTATGTGTGTACATATATATGTACGTATAAATGTATGTATGTAGTCTACTATATCTAACGTAATATCATGTCTCCGGAAGTGGAGCTCTTCAAGCGAGAAGTTCTGGTTTCTGATCGTATCTTATGCATCCAGGCCTTTGACCCCACTTTCTCATTTTTAAAAAACGTTTCCATTCATCACGATCACTTTATAGTAAACTGTAATACATGTAGTATATGCTATCACCTATGGATGGAAGTTACAAAGATCACAAGTACGGCTTTGCTTTTAAATTCAGTACACGGTAAAGATTCAGTTTTGACATTTTCAAAGAGTGATAGAAAATAATTAAATGAGCTTATAGATTAGTAGCCAAATCAATACAGCGACCACCACCTCGGGTGTACTTGAATGGACTTGTAAATAAAACAATGAAGAACTTCATTTAATACCTACACATAGTGACATACACACACACACACACACACACATACACACATAACAAACACATGATATACATAATATGTATGTATTATATTGTTATACATTGAATCCCGTTGGGCTCTCCAGTGTGGCTTTATCACAACTATGGCTTTGGGTGCTGGGCAATGAACAAATAAATACTGATACAAATAACGAAGAGATGAGGGACAGTCGAAATGTGGTTCCTCCGTAGAATACCGAGAATATCAATAATATCATAGAAGGAAAGAAAGCCAAATGAAGAGGTCTTGATTCGAGTAGGTTAAAACAAGAGCACTTATAAGAGTTCCTAGGAATGAAAATCACTGGAAATATAAACAGGAAGGAAGTACTAGAGCAACTAAGTATGTTAGGAAAGATCTCAGGAATAGAAACCATAGGAAGACAAAGAATGACATACATACAAAGTCTTAAGAACTGGGTCACAAGTATGAACATCAGCAATAACGGCTTCATCAGATCATCGAATGACGGATAAGAATGAAAATCCACGATTCCCAATACCTGCCTCAGATTCGGCACATGAAGAAGAAGAAGAAGAAGATTGTATGAACAACCGACCATTAATGACTTCTTTGATTTGATATGATATGATTTGAATTGATTTAATTTAATTTGATTTGATTTGATTTGATTTGATCTGATTCGATTTAATTTGATTTGAT
This sequence comes from Doris montereyensis, assembly GCA_037039925.1. NCBI lineage: Eukaryota > Metazoa > Mollusca > Gastropoda > Nudibranchia > Dorididae > Doris > Doris montereyensis. The sequence continues at coordinate 242,347 of JAXRKP010000625.1, read as the reverse complement.
TTCCCCACATCGACAACTATGGTGATCTCAGGGGTCTTCGTATGATTTTTAATTTTGCCTGACAACCAAGGGATCTTTAACAGGCTAAATGTGATGTGATCTACAGACGACCTTTTGGTTGAGAAGTCGACACCTTGCCTCTGGACTACCGAGCACGCCCCCCCCTCAACCCCCTCTCGTTTATGACAAACTCAACACACTGCACGATACATCAAAAATAGTAGCCACTCTGTCACTGACATGTAGGCAGTGCATGCCTAACCCCCACATTATCGTTAACAATATCGTGTTTATATACTTTCATCCTGACCTCCTACCTTAATGTTTGTCTCTAGCGAAACTCAGATTCAAACCTAATACCTCATAGGCTCAAATTTCACTGCCTTCCATTAGACCACTCTAACTATTGTCCTTTTTGGCAGGGGAGGGTGGGGCGGGGTATTTGTGTATTTTGATATTATTCTTTGTATTGCTTTTTGCTATTGTCTTCTGTTTTTTTCTTCTTATGTTGTTTCAATCATTAAGGGAAAATACTGAACATTGATCCCCTCTTGTAATTCGGACGTGAGTGAGTACCCAGTAATCGTCATTGGTCCAGCATCCCAACAGACAGCCACGAGTCCTACTGTTAACACTGACATCCCAAGGCCTTTAAATAAAATGGCCAAGTGGGACATCACTACTATAAGAGACCAGTACGTCTGCACTTTTGTCAGCATACAACAATAAAAAATTCCATGGACTATTTAAACAAATATTTGAAATAGAACAGCCAACGAAAGCCAGCGGGTTGTACGCCCACTCCAAAACGGAAAAGGAAAATTCAGACCAGAATTGTTATTAAATGTTAACAATGCTGCGCTGTAGTAGCCACTACTATAAATTGTCAGTGACAATAATACAAAGCTTTACAGTAAATTTTATTTGCTTTTAATTTTTACGTGACACGAGTCGTGTAGCCGGGTGTACGGGTGGATGACCAAGCCACGCGCCACGCACTAGGACGTGAATTATGAATGGTCATGATAGTAGTACAATGTAGATTCTATTAGACAAATGCTGTACATCGCAGATGTTCAATGCAACCTCCTTTTCCATAACCCGTTCATACGTGGCAAAACTCATGTAAACTGTTACGAACAACTAGATCTCTGTCTTCAGAATGTCAATTAAGGTTTTTGAGCTAGCGGATAAGTCGGACGGACACCACTGGCTCTAAGGTTCAATCCCATCTCTATCTTAATGAGATTCCAAGTTCGAAGTTTCAATGATTTCACGGAATACCTACGACTTTTTCCCGCTGGCCATCACCATAATCTATGGAACGCTGGAATAAGCCATCACCATAATCTATGGAGCGCTGGAATAAGCCATCCCTATAATCTATGGAACGCTGGTATAAGCCATCCCTATAATCTATGGAACGCTGGTATAAGCCATCCCTATAATCTATGGAACGCTGGTATAAGCCATCACCATAATCTATGGAACGCTGAATAAGCCATCACCATAATCTATGGAACGCTGGAATAAGCCATCACTATAATCTACGGAACGCTGGAATAAGCCATCACCATAATCTATGAAACGCTGGAATAAGCCATCCCTATAATCTATGGAACGCTGGTATAAGCCATCACTATAATCTATGGAACGCTGGTATAAGCCATCCCTATAATCTATGGAACGCTGGAATAAGCCATCCCTATAATCTATGGAACGCTGGTATAAGCGCTGGATCACTATAATCTATGGAACGCTGGTATAAGCCATCACCATAATCTATGGAACGCTGGTATAAGTCATCACCAAAATCTCTGGAACGCTGGTATAAGCCATCACCATAATCTATGGAACGCTGGTATAAGCCATCACCATCATCTATAGAACGCTGGAATAAGCCATCACCATAATCTATGGAACGCTGGAATAAGCCATCCCATAATCTATGGAACGCTGGAATAAGCCATCACCATAATCTATGGAACGCTGGAATAAGCCATCACCTTAATCTGAATAAGGAACGCTGAATAAGCCATCACCATAATCTATGGAACGCTGGTATAAGCCATCTCCATAATCTATGGAACGTTGAATAAGCCATCACCATAATCTATGGAACGCTGGAATAAGCCATCACCATAATCTATGGAACGCTGGTATAGGCCATCACCATAATCTATGGAACGCTGGTATAAGCCATCACCAATCTATGGAACGAAGCTCATAATCTATGGAACGGGAATAAGCCATCACCATAATCTATGGAACGCTGGATAAGCCATCACCATAATCTATGGAACGCCGGTATAAGCCATTACCATAATCTATGGATTAAGCGCCAAATTCTGTCAGAAATGGGAGAAAGACTAAATTATGTTGAATAAGAATGATCTTTCTCATATTATTAAGTTATGTATTTGTTTCATAATATTAGTATAATGTTGCAGTATTAATGTTAAAGAGTATCTATCGCTCTTTGAATATGTCTAATGTCTGTCTTTGTGTTACTGTCTGTCTGTCTGCTCTCTCATAAGATAATATAAAAATCTCCCTCTCAAAAGGTCTCAAATCTCTCAGAAAAAAATCCTGGCCACCATGGGGATCTCACGCTCCTCTCGTCTCACCCTCTCTCTCTCTACCAACTACTCTCTCTAGTAGTAGTAGTAGTAGTAGTAGTAGTAGCAGTAGCAGTAGTAATAGTAGTAGTAGTAGTAGTAGTAGTAGCAGTAGTAGTAGCAGCAGCAGCAGCAGCAGTAGCAGCAGCAGCAGTAGTAGTAGTAGTAGCAGCAGTAGCAGTAGCAGTAGTAGTAGTAGTGACAAACAGTGAGGCAAGGGGCATGTCGGAAATGAAGGTAGCAGCATAAGATAATATAAAATCCCCAAAGGAGCAAAGATGAGACAAATAGCAGGAATAGACAGAAACAAATCCTGGCCACCATGGGGATCGAACACGCGACCTCTGCGTCGGCACCCATCGCCTTGCCGTGAAAAGAAAGCATGCTACCAACTATTAGCTAGTAGTAGTAGCAGCAGCAGTAGCAGCAGTAGCAGCAGCAGCAGCAGCAGCAGCAGCAGCAGCAGCAGCAGCAGCAGCAGCAGCAGCAGCAGCAGCAGTGGCAGTGTAGTGGTGGTGGCGGTGGTGGTAGTGGTGATTGTGGTGGTGGTGATAGTAGTAGTAGTAGTAGTAGTAGTAGTAGTAGTAGTAGTAGTAGTAGTAGTAGTAGTAGTAGTAGTAGTAGTAGTAGTAATATACTCATTTGAAAAAGGAACTGCAAACCTGGTATTTTCACTCTCATTTACCCATTGCAAGGGATATGACAGAGCTTTTAGGTAGAAAATGAATAAAGTCCATTATTACATTGATAAATTTTGAAAAAAGATTTGCACATTTTTAACCTTGGTGTCTTGAAATTCCATGATTTATTTCAGTAGGTGCATTTTCAAAAGTCCGAAATTCAATACTGTCTATTTCCGCCTCTTGTTTGGATTGTTGCTGTACACCGACCATGAAACGTACCAGTCTTTGAATGTGGGCATGTGGAATAGCATCACTGACATATCTGTGATTGCTCTTTGAAGTTCTGGTAGAGTTTTTGGTTCATCGGGTAGCATCTTCATTTTTACCTTGATGATACCCCATAAATGGTCCATGGGGTTGAGTCCAGGACTCAGTGCTGGCCTTGGTTGGAGTGTATTGACGTTGGTTGGCTCAAGATTGTCTCTTGTACGACATGTCATGTGAGCTGGCACGTTGTTGGGCATGAAGATGAGGTTTTTATGCTTTTGTAGCATATGATTTTTGTTTATTTTTTCCATGAAAACATCGCAGTAATCCAAGCAAAAAAGGCAGAAATAGACGATATTGAAACCTTGACTTTTGAAAATGTACTCACTGAAATAAATCATGGAATTCCAAGACATCTAAGTCAACAATGTGTGAATCGTTTTTATTCATCAATATAGAAATGTTATGTCATATCCCTTTGCGATGGGCAAATGAGAGTAAAAATACCAAAGTTTCTTTTGCAGTTTCTTTGCAAATGATTATTGTAGCAGCAGCAGCAGCAGCAGCAACAGCAGCAGCAGCAGCAGCAGCAGCAGCAGCAGCAGCAGCAGCAGCAGCAGCAGCAGCAACAGCAGCAGCAGCAGCAGCAGCAGCAGCAGCAGCAGCAGCAGCAGCAGCAGCAGCAGCAGCAGCACAGCAGCAGCAGCAGCAGCAGAGCAGCAGCAGCAGCAGCAGCAGCAGCAGCAGCAGCGGCAGCAGCAGCAGCAGCAGTAGTAGTAGCAGCAGCAGCAGGTGGTGGTGGCAGCAGCAGCAGCGGCAGCAGCAGTAGTAGTAGCAGCCAGCAGCAGCAGCAGCAGCAGTAGCAGCAGCTGCTGGTGGTGCCGCCGGTGGTGCTGGTGCTGCTGCAGCAGCAGTTGCAGCTGCAGCAGCAGCTGCAGCTGCAGCAGTGGCAGCAGCAGCAGCAGCAGCAGCAGCAGCAGCAGCAGCAGCAGCAGCAGCAGCAGCAGTGGTAGTAGTAGGAGGACAGGTAACGGTGTCGTGGTCGTTGTTCTTGTTGCCTTTATTGGAAGCGGAAAGCGGAAAGGATACAAAATAAAACTTGCAATCCAGTAATGAAGAAAAGAAGTTTAACAATGAACACAGATATAAGAGTTTTGAAGGCATATGTGCGATCGTTGCTTGTGTATGGTTTTGAATGATATTCAATAAACAAACAAATAATGAAGAAATTAGAGGCAGTAGATATATGGTTCTTCCGCATAATGCTGAGAATATCATGGAAAGAAAGACTGTCAAATGAGGAAGCCCTGGCCCTTGCACAGCAAAAAGAGCTCTTGTAGCAAATATTAGAAAAAGACAAATGGAATGCACTGGATATATAAATAGTAAGGGAAGACTAGAGCAACTAGTACATTTCATGTATTTTAGGGGAAATCTCGGGAACAAAAAGCAGAGGAAGAGCAACTAGTACATTCCATGTATGTTAGGGAAAATCTCGGGAACAAAAAGCAGAGACATATATACAAAGTCTTAATGTATATTTCAAGAGGTCATCCCACAAGCCCTTAGCTGATGGAAGGGACATAACCATGAAAAATAGTGTGTTGTTTTAAATATTATTTCGATCGGTGCAAAATATTGCAGTGAGCTCCCCTGAATCTGAATAATTTGGTTTAGGCTCAGTTATTTTGTTTGGTGTTGAAGGGAGACCTTTTTTATTTTTTACTTTAGTCTAGTTTTAGTTCTATTCAGTTCTGTAGTTCTTTGGTTACTTGTTTATTTATGTAGGACTAAGACATCGATGGGTGGCGTAGGTGGTCAATCGGTTAGGCTGCCAGACTTGGGATCATGATATTATTGACATCTTGGGTTCGAATACATGTACTAGCATTTGCAAAGCCTGACCAGACGTTGAGTTCCTTGAGAAAGACACTTAGTACACAATTTTCCCTGTCGACTCAGATGCAAATGACTCCAAGCACTCGCTTGGAGAGTAAAACCTGCGCCAGACTAGCAACCTGTCCAGGAGGGGATTATTATCACGTTTCGCATCATGGTATAGAAACCAGGATATGCCCCCATTTAATGAACCATAATGGTCTTGAATGAACTTTGCTTTACTTAAAACATCGATGAAGATGAAGAAATTTCAAAATCTTCATTTGAAAATTAGTGCATAATTAAAGTGTATTGTGCAGTATTTCTTTTTAGACGCATCAATGAGGAATGAAAATCAAATTTATGCAAGTCAAGTAATGCCTACAGATGTATGTGGTAATGGGGTTACCAACTTACTTAAGAGGTGTGCATTTGATTTGTACTCCTACATGAATGCATGATGTTTGTATCTGTTAAGTACTTTTCAGGATAAAGTAGAGAAGCAGAGTTTCTCCAAGACCTCTAGAGCCAAATCTTACAATAAAGATAAAAGATAAAGATAGATTTATAGTCTGTATCCCCGCACAAGTGCAGGCTCACCGACTATACATTATTTATCCCCCAGCAGGCCATTTTATTCAAAGTCCTTCTAAACTCCCTGGGGTGCATACAGTAGACAAGCCTGTTAGCGTTAGGTACTTTGTACTAACATTTTGACAAGATCTTTCTCTGCCTATAGCTAGGTACCCATAAACACCTTAGTCAAGTACCTTTCCTAAGAGTACAATATATAGTGAAAAAAACCCACCTGTGCCAGCCATGGGATTTCATTACAAGCTCACAACATTACGGTCCAGCTACAATTACAACGTCTCATAATACCAGTTTTTGTAGCTTTGATGGTGACAAATCTTTTTTCTTTCTTTCTTTATCAGTTCCCATCCTACCTTCCGGTATATGGGTTTACATGCCCAAAATTATCTTTCTGGGCTTCCCTGTCCTGTCAACTATCCTTCTGTGAATGAAGATTGAATTTCTTTGCTTTAGTTTTACTTTGGGTGCTTTTAATTATATCTTCTTCCCACTTTCTCTGAGGTTTGCCTTTTGGTCTTTCACCTTGGGTTGTAGTTGTAGCACTTTATACTGATTTAGCTCTTCTTTTCTCTAATTAAATAATGTAGAATCAATGCAAGATCAAACTCAGGAGTATACAAGAGATAACACCCATCCTCTTTTCCCCATACTCAAAACAAGAAGTAGAAGCGGCTGACTTATGTGCATTTAAAATCCCGCACTGAGAGATAATTTAAATCTTTTCTTCCAAGTGCCATACGAAATTTTGACACTAGGCCTACTTAACTTTGAAAGCATAATGGCCATTTACTTACAAATGCTTAAGAAATGAAGATTGTTGATAGATGGAGAATGAATGATTTATGACAATTTGTCATTAATTAGTGTTTATGTATATTGTTTCACCGCACTATCTATTTACTCACCTTTGTATATTTATATCTATTTTTTCTAAAATCTATAGATTAATGATTAACTAAAGTCAAAAGTTAAATTTTGTTTTTAATTTAAATACATTGATGTATTCTATTATTTCTCAAATGGAAATTGTGATAACACAAATATATCATTTTCTTTTTTAAAGGATTAATAAAGATAATTGAATTGAATTGAATCATTCATTCTGTGTACATGCCCAAACCATCTTAAACTCAGTTGACTTACATTCCAGCTGCTTCTACTCTACTGTACTCCCTATTGTCTAAGGTCCAGGTTTCACTGTCTTAGAGGAAAGTGGGACAATAAAATGTAGCGTATACTGCCATTTTGGTTTTTGTTCAACAATTCTTGTTTGCCTATCTGAATTTTGGATTAAGCGTTTCCCGAATGCATTTTGTTTTCATACCTGTTTTATACACATGATTTTGAGCTCTGTATGAACTTTGTTCATCATTATCAAATTAAAAAACAGTATGACTAAACATTCACTGCTGTTCCCTTTCTCCAAACAATCTTGTTTGACAAATTAATGAAAGCAAGCAACATCTCAACACTGAATATATCAACTATCACAAGTTTATTCAAATTTTCATAACCTCCAACAATGTGTATAATCTCTCACTCCCTCCCTCTCTTTCTTTTACCTCTCTCACTCCCTTCCTCTTTCATTGCCTCTTTCTCTCTCTCTCTCTCTGAATCCCTCTCGCTCCCTCTTTCCCCTCTTTCTCTTACCTCCCTCTCGACTCTCAGACTCTCTTTACCTCCCTCTCACACTCTCTTTCTTTACCTCTCCCTCCCTCTCCCCCCCCTCTCCCTCTATCTCATTCTTCCTTTTTCTAATAAAGTACATATAAAGTCATAAAAAATCAAAGCAATATACCGGTACGTATAGTACGATAGAACAAATAAGAAGAAGCCTTACAGTTACAGCACTCCTGCCTTTCATGATTTATTCGATTTATTCAATTGACTTGACAATGACAATCAACATCTCAGCACTTTCTATTTTCAAAACGTTTCTCCTTTATTCCTTTCTTTCAATCTGCAACAGTCATTTTTTTGCATTGTGTTTGCTTTCAACAGTAATTTCAGTCAAAAATAATATGAAGCATTTACCCTGTTCAGAAATCTTCTTATTTTTTTCTCTATACTTCCTGCATTTACACTTTTTAAACAGAAGAAGCAAACTTTTCTCCGATGCTTGCTAATAATGACATCCCTTGCTTGGATGAAATCAAATTTGTCTTGACTTTCATAACCTGATGAAAACAAGATTACGGTAGATATCGTATTCTTCCAAAGCGATCAACAATCATCTATTAGTGAAATCTTCATCACAGGCATCTTCATTAACCAATCGCACTTCCTCAATCAATGACTTTCTATCTTTTTTCACTTTCTTTGAACTTTTCGAAATTTTAGCCAGCCGCCGTCATCACACCCCGATGCTTGTGGTAAATTTGATGATGTTGATGCCGCTGTTGCGGTTGGCGATGAATTACCCTGACAGTATCCTGCTCCTCTTCATTCAAATTCTCATCGGATGAAGAGTCGTCTGAAGATTCATCACCAGAGTCTAACAAAGTTCCGAAGGAACCAGGGACAAGTTCTGGAATGAAATAGAACACAAAGTGTCATGAATATTAATAACGTACATGTATAATGTCATGAATATTAATAACGTACATGTATAGTGTCATGAATATTAATAACATACATGTATAGTGTCATGAATATTAATAACATACATGTATAGTGTCATGAATATTAATAACATACATGTATAGTGTCATGAATATTAATAACGTACATGTATACTGTCATGAATATGAATAACATACATGTATAGTGTCATGAATATTAATAACGTACATGTATAGTGTCATGAATATTAATAACGTACATGTATACTGTCATGAATATGATGTATAGTGTCATGAATATTAATAACATATATGTATAGTGTCATGAATATTAATAACGTACATGTAGACTGTCATGAATATTAACTCATAGACTATCCAAAGTCCAACACAAGATTATGGCGTTGGTACCCCAAAAGTAGGGTGGTTTAAAAAAAAAAAAAATTTTTATTATCCTTTTCTCTTCATTTTTTAAACACAGCGTTCATAAGAGATCAAACTTTATATTGGCACCAATACAAATTGGCTTTGTTTCGTTAGTTTGTCTGAGTGGGGATGAGTGAAAGGGTGAAATTGAGAAGCTAAAATATTTTTTGGGTGAAGACTCCATTCACACAATACACCACTTCCATCAGTAAATAGATGAAAATAATGATTGGAAAACATGAGCCGGTAAACTGATCAACAACATGCTGTTGCTATGCTGTTTCTGACTTGTAGTTGTTTTGTACGTTGGCAAAGAAAATGGTTTTAATCGAAGGCTTGCACTGCCAGTAGTAAAAAAATATTTAAAAATCAACTGTTCACACTAGAGAGCTTGTTCCGGTATGAAACGGAAGTAGAATATTAAGCCTAGAAGATGCTCCTTACCGCATCGCGTATACGCGATTTTTCTCTAGTTATGACCCGTCAATGCTATTATCGCACATGTGCGACAATTGTACTGTGGCGTAAGTGTAGCGTGATCGCATTAGTGTGACAATGGTAGTCTATGAGTTAATAACATACATGTAAAGTGTCATGAATATCAATAACATACATGTAAAGTGTCATGAATATCAATAACATACATGTATAGTATCATGAATATCAATAACATACATGTAAAGTGTCATGAATATCAATAACATACATGTATAGTATCATGAATATCAATAACATACATGTAAAGTGTCATGAATATCAATAACATACATGTATAGCATCATGAATATCAATAACATACATGTAAAGTGTCATCAATATCAATAACATACATGTATAGTATCATGAATATCAATAACATACATGTAAAGTGTCATGAATATCAATAACATACATGTAAAGTGTCATGAATATCAATAACATACATGTAAAGTGTCATGAATATCAATAACATACATGTAAAGTGTCATGAATATCAATAACATACATGTATAGTGTCATGAATATCAATAACATACATGTAAAATGTCATGAATATCAATAACATACATGTAAAGTGTCATGAATATCAATAACATACATGTATAGTGTCATGAATATCAATAACATACATGTAAAGTGTCATGAATATCAATAACATACATGTAAAATGTCATGAATATCAATAACATACATGTAAAATGTCATGAATATCAATAACATACATGTATAGTGTCATGAATATCAATAACATACATGTATAGTGTCATGAATATCAATAACATACATGTAAAGTGTCATGAATATCAATAACATACATGTAAAGTGTCATGAATATCAATAACATACATGTAAAGTGTCATGAATATCAATAACATACATGTAGAGTGTCATGAATATCAATAACATACATGTAAAGTGTCATGAATATCAATAACATACATGTATAGTGTCATGAATATCAATAACATACATGTAAAATGTCATGAATATCAATAACATACATGTAAAGTGTCATGAATATCAATAACATACATGTATAGTGTCATGAATATCAATAACATACATGTAAAATGTCATGAATATCAATAACATACATGTAAAGTGTCATGAATATCAATAACATACATGCATAGTGTCATGAATATTAATAACATGCATAGTGTCATGAATATCAATAATATACATGCATAGTGTCATGAATATCAATAATATACATGTATAGTGTCATGAATATTAATAACGTACATGTATAGTGTCATGAATATTAATAACGTACATGTATAGTGTCATGAATATTAATAATATACAGTAGTGTCATGAATATCATAACATACATGCATAGTATCATGAATATTAATAACATACATGTATAGTGTCATGAATATTAATAACATACATGCATAGTGTCATGAATATCAATAACATACATGCATAGTGTCATGAATATCAATAACATACATGCATAGTGTCATGAATATTAATAACATACATGCATAGTGTCATGAATATCAATAACATACATGCATAGTGTCATGAATATCAATAACATACATGCATAGTGTCATGAATATCAATAATATACATGTATAGTGTCATAAATATAATATATCAATAACATAGATGCATAGTGTCATGAATATTAATAACATTTTATGAACAAAGATGTATGTCTCTAATATGACTGGAACTTGAAATGTCAGCTTATTCAAGTAAACTAAAGTTCCTTCAATGCCCTTACAGCCTACAGAGCTGGAGCGTATCCATGTTTCTATAGTGTAAATCGGAAGAGACAGGACATTAGTCTGTCACAGGTTTTTATTCCAAAGCTATTGTTGGTACTTATTTGCACCTACGTTGAATGGGGAAAATGCGTGTAAAGTGTCTTTCCAATGAACACAACGTCAAACGTAGCATTGTTATCATGCAAACCAGGAGCTCCTGATCCCAAGTCCGGCAACTTGGCCAACAATGCCAAAATTAAATTTGAAATGCAGTTTCTTTGATGTCCTGTTGCAAAAGCGGGGCATGGGGTGGAGATCCATGATCATTTCGAATTCTCCGCGGAAGTTTGCTGGTCAGTAAAAGTCATAATTTTAGTCTGAATCTTCATTGATGACGTTACATCATAAAGAAATTGAATTCAATCTTTTAAAATTCCTCCTCACCATTTCTATGTGTTGAGCATCATCAGTATGCTTAGTCTCAGAATCATTACCAGCAACACACTCAATGTTGATACTCTCAGCTTCACCAGGTCTGCTTTTCATGTCTTTCGGCCATAGTCGCATTGGCTTTAGACAGCTCTGGCAAAAATGCCTTTATCTGTGATAGAACTATAAAATGAGACATTTGAGATTAACTGAAATTAAAAAGAAAGAGTTTATAAAAGAGACTGTTACAATTTGAAACTAAACGAATCTTGATTCATCCTTTGAATCCATTTGGTTTGCATTTGAAGAGATGTCAATTTCATTTAAAATGCTTATAAATTTGCTGTGTAAATTGTAACAATTATGTTTCTGACTTAAACCTGTAATCCTTGTTAACGAAGCCATTCTTCTATATTATAATATACATATTATTTACAGCTCTTTCAACAAATTCTGACCCTTATTTTTCTCCACTGAGAGATTATCTAAATTCTCTTTTAGACAAACTAAAAATTCTATAATGTAAAATATTAGTCAAGCAGTGCAAAAAAATATCAAAGACCTGAAGAGGTTTCAAATTATCCTAAGTGTCAAGAGACAAGATTGCACATTTTCAAGAAAAGACTTCACAAACAACACAATATAATGAAACTCAAACAAAAAATATTATATAATTTAAGACTTTCATTAGTGTAGCAGTAGCAGTTACGAAGTCAGAACATTTTTATGAGACATTAAATCTAATTAAATCTGTGTTGCCTTTTTTTTCCATACTACTGGAGAATTACATTTAAATTTTAGGAGAGTTTTGTTTCTTCAACATGATGGATTGACATTGTTTTATATAAACTGCTAAACTGATTAATAAGCAAACAACACTATGCCTTGATCAATCTGCCTATTTCAAGGGCCAAGTTTGATTTAAAGGCTTTTCCTGTATCATTATTTAGTGAGAGAAGTCTTGAGTAGACCAAGATTTACACTTTTTTACAATAAGTAAGAACAGAATGTGTGAGGGTTTTTCATAGTGTGTTGTTATTGAGATGGTGTTAAAGAGAGAGATAGATACAGAGAGAGGAGGGAGAATGAGTGAGAAAAGAATAGAGGGAGAGGAAGGGGTAGATGGAAATGTAGAGTCTTTAAAGATTGGATAAAAAAAGATGAAGGAGGGAGGAGGGGTGAACCCAGAGGAACAGAAAAGAAAGAAGCAGGGATAAACATTGACATAATATTCATCGATGTGTGTGTGTTCCAATGGAGCTTACTTTTAGTCAAACCAAAGAAAACAGAACTTACAAGTGAGTAGACAATCAAAATTCTCAAAACATGTCATGCACAATGATTTGTGACTTTCAATCATAAGATACACATCAGGGATCATGAGGTGGGACAGTGGTTGTTGAGTTCTATCATCGTTATGATGTAAAGAATTTTATATACACTCACTTGAGCTTTGAGGAATTTTCTGAGTTATGAACTGACTGGGGGACATTTTTGTTTCCAACAATCTGAAGCTTTCCTTCTTTGTAAACTGCAATTGAATATTGGAAAGGAATGAACAGTTGAATAAAATAAACGGACAATTTTTTTTATATCCTAACCAATCCCCAAAGTAAGGTTCCTACAGTTATTACGGCCCATAGAGCCGGAGCTTATTCCAGTTTCAATAGTGTGAAGCGGAACAAGTGACAATAATCATCTCTTGGCCAGGACGCTAGTTTGAGGCAGGTTTTTTTCCCAAGATAGTGCTTGTAGTCCCATTTGCACCTGGTTAGAGCAGGCTTCTTGAATAGAAATTTCCACTTTCCTCAAACATGGTTTATGACGTAGTTTGACCTTGAGTTCATAGTTAAATAACAGCCAATGAGATCACAATTTATTTTATGCTCGTGGGCTTTCCCGATAGCCTCGTTATCATTCAACAAAGTGACACTTTCCCATTCAACACACTTCGTGAGAGGCCTGAGTTGATTACTAAATACGGCTATCGCTGCTAATGTTTAGTCCTTAGTTTAAGTTTCCCTTGTTGCAATAACATCTCATTCTGAATTCCTTATTCTTTCAATATATATAAAATGTACGTTTTATGGGTCTTTTATTATCTGTAAACGTGAACTCATTGTTCAAACTAAGTCTAAATCCTAGCTTTGCCCGCTTCACACACTCGTTTTTTCATGCAAATGGCTGGGGAAACCCTCACTGTAAGAAGGTCACTTCCGGTAACACCGCAAGCTCTACTTGGGTTAAGTGTCTTTCCCATGGAACACAAAGTCAGATTTAGCTGTGCTAATGCTAGGATTCGAACATAGGACTTCATGATCCCTAATCCGGCAGCCCAACCGTGCGGCCACCAACATGGCAAATCATCTTTTGATATTTTTATATGAAATCCAATTTCCATCCAAATACAGCGGATGTTGTATAAAGTCACATCTCAATGTTGACATACAATGTAGACCTACACATATTATTTCAATTATAAGTTAGGTCTATATTGGTGGCCGCCACCCATCTTTTAAATCTAGAATCTAAAACTAAATTTTTATTTTAAAAATATAAAATACTACTAAGCTAGAGCTAGATATATGTATAATCCAAACTTACACTCTCCAAATGTCTCTGGATAGAGCAGCTGTCTTGACTCATGTTTTCCATCTTTGCTATGATCACAAGAAATAATGTCATCGCTGTTACTATTAGTGTTAGATCGACTTTTACTTGCCATCATCGTTGTCACATCTTCACAGGGCGCCGCCATTTTTGTTTTCTCAATGCGATGGGACATTACTCTCGTTTTTTTTTCTCCTACTTTTACGAGAAGGCTTGGCCCAGTGGTCTCGCCATCGCCTTGCCAAAGAGTAAGATCAGAGAACACTAGGTAAGACCCCTGGTTATTATTATTAGCTATACGCTCTCGAAACTAAGTCTATGCCATCCATCAGTCTACATTTTATAGTGTGACAAGAACGCATACTCCGTAGAACGCTGATTGACTTACATTTCCACGTGAACTTCTTTATAACTGGTTACATCATATCACACATTTTGACTGAGATACAGTGGTGTCCACCTAAGAACCCGATCCTCGGAAGACATAAACAGCGGATTCTTAGACGGACCGGGTTCTAAGGCAAACTCCGACATGCCATGTATTTTTTTTCATTATTCTTGTATCTTATTGGTTATTCCCCGTGACCTTAAAAATTTGGCCAGCCCGAATTTCTTTATACATATGCGTGTGCAGGGGTGTGTTCTGCTTGGGGTTTTTTTGGTGCCTGGAAACACTTATAAAATATTGTATTATACCGAGAAGTTATTACTTGTATTTTAATTTCTTAGCAATACACCCATCACATCAACTTGTTTTACCAACACACACACACACACACACCAGCGTTTTTACACCACTCCTCCCCGTCTGTAGGGCCATTGGTCACGGCACGCAGCCTGTAGACGTGGATCTTCTCGATCTCGTGCCTCTCTTTCTCTCTTTTCTTCTTAAACCCGTGGTGCCCTTTCACATAGTGAACCAAGTGAGCTTAATCAACTGTACACAAAATATTCACAGAATAAGGTCATAGGTCGTGATAGTCCCTTCTTCGTTGAACAATAAACTCAAATTTTGGAGCCAGGCACCAATCTGTCCTCCAACTGTGTGGCTGTGTTGCATGCGCTCAGTCCTACCGGTCGGCGAATCTATTTTTATCTCAAGCCATCGAGGTTTGGAAGCTAGGTTCAAGCAAGGCCGTCTATATAGGTTATAGACGGCCTTGGTTCAAGCCGACATGTATACACACTAATGCGTGTTGCGTTCTCTCTCCCTCTCTCTCTCCTCCCACTCCCTCCATCCCTGTTATTTATAATATTAAGTTTACGGACTCGGCGATGATATTTTGTCTTCAAAGAGTAACGCAAGTGCAAACGCTCTAATGCTAATAATACTATTACTATTATGATTTATATTAGGTGTCTAAAAGTATGATACTGGAACAGCATTCTGCCGTGGCCCCACTTGAAGTATTGGTTACGCAACACCTCTGTGCGTGTGTAACGTTTGTTAAGAGCTTGCTGTGTTTGTTTGTTGTTGTATTTTTATTTTTATAACAACAATTACTTAACATGTTCTTGAATTTGCAACACAAGCAGCGCCTTGCCTCCACACATTGGCACGTGACAACTACATAATCTTCGATCGTCTGTCGCGCCCGAGGTGCCAAGGTGTGGTCACTACTGGTCACAGCCATCCTAGTGTCTATCAGTCGTTGTCTTACGCGCACGTGTCACGTGTTTATAACACCTACTAGTACTAGCACTGATTTCCCACCAGCCTTTCTATGATTCACTTGCATTTCCATACCTTTATTTCTCCTTCAGTTCTGTGCTATGTGGTCTTTGGTTTTCCTCGCTTCCTTCTGCCTTTAGGTGTCCAATGCAATGCTATTCTGATTCTTGTAAGTTGTAATGCTCATATATCAACTATAGATTAATTTTATCTTTTTTTCTTCATTTGAACTCCACCTTGAGGCGAATTGGTACCAATACCAGCCCTGATTAGGAGATACAGCCAGTGACATATCAGAGAAGCATCCCTTCAATGTGGATGAAGTGATAGTGATAGCAACGACCATAATAACTACCGTAGTTTATTAAGGTCTTTGGTGATAGTGACATGACAATGACACAGTCTCTCACCTGTTTCACTTAGCAGAATTCAAGATGAACTCTGGTTCTAACTTAAAGTCCAAATGTATCAAGTTTTCTAAGGACACCGTTACTCCCATTCCACCAATTCCAGTCACATTTGGCCCCCACTGGCACCAACGTATACAAGAAGTTTTAAATTATTATTTTTTACCATTTGAAGGCTAAAATTGGACAGACAGCCATCGATATTGACACATAGGATGGGACATTAAGTGTATATAAAGTTATACATGTTCTTAGTTCAACTAAAGATATATAGAGTGGAGAAGAACAATACAACAGATGGAGAAAAAGACAGATATTTTATGCTCCATGCTGGCAGTTGACAAATGCGGATGGTAGACCCTGCTTAGTTCTATCCTTTCATATCTTCGTCTTTCTTTCATCTTGTTACAGCATGTCGTTTCTGTTCGTTTAGGGCCCATAGCTCTGGGATGAGCATAGGCCATTGATGACACCTCGCCATCGCACTATGTTCTGGGCTGCCTGCTGAATTCGTCCAGTTGGTTCCCTGCATCCTCATCTGGGCTTCAGTGTCTCGCCTCCAGTTGCTGTGAGGTTGGCCTCTTTTCCCTCGCGAGTTCCAGGTCAGGGACTGGCGTGTGGTGATGGATGCTGGTTTCCTGAGCTGAGGATGTGTCCAATCCAATCCCACTTTCTTCGCAGGATCTGTATGGCCACTGGTTCCTATTCAGCTCACTATCAAAGGTCTTTACTCCTTATCTTTTCTGGCCATCTGATCTTAAACATGCGCCCCAGTCCTCAGACAGGTGTTACTGTTAATGATTGTCTGGACATTTTGTTGTGTTACAGCATGTAATTCCTCATTATTCAAAACCGAAACTATTTTATCATATTTACAATAATTCTAATAGAATTTTGAATGAAAGCACCCGACTCAACAGGCAAGATGCCAAATTTTATCACCCATTTTCACCCGATCTACTTGATATTGATAGTGTGCATGATGGTAGGGCCCGCAGATGGCTCTTCATTTTATTTGTTCTTATTTGTTAATTGCAATTCTGGTAAGCCTTTCCTAATCCTCCACAGAGTGTTAAGTTTAGGGTAAGGAAGATGGGTTCAATCAGGCCTTATGTGCCTTCTGGCACAGAGAGAGTTAAGTATAAGGTAAGGAGTTTAAACACATATAACTGTAACTGATGAAAATGCTTACATTCAGTGTCAAGTTGGCTTACTGAACTCTTTTCTGTACATGTAAACTGGCACAGAAATGCAGAACATACTGATAAGGGTATCTTTTATTTCGTTGAAATTTACTTCATCCACCACATACAGTCATTTCAGGATGAACTAAGAGGAAGTAGCAAGATCAGTAAAGGAAAATTAAAAGGAAGACCAACCAGGAGAGCCTTCCAACTACCCACGACCTACCACTACATGTATTACCAGCCCTATTTTTCATTGCAACTTACCCTGGCCACCATATGCGGGCATCTCACTCTCAGGATGAATTAAGAGGAAACAGCGAGATGAAATATCAGTAAAACAGGGAGAATTCAAAGAAGTAGGACCTACCAGCAGATCCAAACAATCATACAGAGATATCATATATACTTGTATAAAAGCATTGGTAAGACAATAATTGAATAGGTGTAACTGTAATGTGCATTTGACATGCTTTATTACAAACAACATAAACAAGGAAATTCTAGTTTAGCCAATGATCAGACACAATGGCTCACTGAAACAAATGCAATATCCAAATCCCTAAAATCTCCTGAACAAAGAGCTAGAGGTTCAGAAATAACATAAAACCTCTCAATGGATATACAAAGCACCATTTTTTTAAACATTCACTCACAGGGTCATAATAATCTACACAATGAAAAGAAACCTAAACAAACAAAAAATCTTAATTGTTTTCAAAGCCCTAGGAAGGAATAACCAAAAAGGCATAAATAAATTAATGCAGTCAAACTCATATAAATGCTATGAGATGCCAGATCAATGACTCAAGTTATATTATGCCGCTATGACCCATAGTGCCAAAGCTTATCCTGATTGCTATAGCATGAAGGGGGAAGTGGTGATATAGCAATGTCTTCTGGACAAGACATTAACCCGTCGCAGGTTTTCAGCCAAGATAAATAAGAAAAGTAGTTTGGAAATCAACAGGTTGAATGTAAACATTGAAGATTGTTTGACGCCTTTCTTGCATAATTAGTTATTAAATAATAACCACTGCAAATTACATTTTAAAAATAAAGAACATGAATACAGGATGTGAGAACATTTTTTTCCCTCGTAAAATGTTCAAAATTAAATGTTGTGTATACCACAGTTTAAACAAAGTAAATGGCAGGAAGGTAGAAGTGATATAAAAACTACAAAAGATCTTTATTTTATAGCTAAAAACAGATAAACTGGTAACAATGAATTTTTTTCTTCACGAAAGTAACAATTGTAGAATCTGAAAATAAAAATATTATTCGTAACAAAATCCTTGCAAAAACACACATTTTTTGGTCTAATATAACCCCAACAAATCCATAAAACAAAATATTTCTTATGTGCTTCTTTTCTTTTTTTTTGTGTGAAGAAGGAGATCTACACCTCGTGTCGGAAGAGGGGAGATTTAAAGCCAAGAACTCCAGCAAAGAGAAAACAAACCATATAGGACAATACTTTGGAAGATAAGTCAGTGATGTCTTATCGACCTTTGTAAATGACAATTAGCAAGGGAGAAAAGAAAACAAATCCCACCAGTAACATTTGTATCTTCCTACTTGCAATGTGAAAATTACAATAAAGAAAAACAAGGCATCCAAAACACCTACATGCTACTGGAATGCAACAAATGTTTTAACTACAAACCAGACATAATCTCTCATGAAATTGACAATTACACATACTTTAAGAACACCAAGACAATGAAAATAATATCAAGTGCTCAGTAACAAAGTAACAACAAGAAAAGTCCCTTACAATGCATACTTTACGTAAGACATGATGTAAAAACAACCCACTAAACAAGAAATCAAAACATTGCTATTTAGAAGCAGTTCAGTTACTTAAAATTAGCCATTAAATTATTGATAGGGCGTGCCTTGAATTTGCTTGAACTGATGTATTTCTTGATGGCTGGGAGTTCTTCAAAGCGTTTGAGATAAGCTTTGAGCTTTGGTGCGTTTTTCCAGAATACTTTCGTTAAATATGCGATGCTGCTCAATCATTTCATAGATATGGAAATCAGGAACAGTGACCTGAAAGAGAAAAATCCCTTGATTAGTGATGGTGCATACTTTTCTGTGATTTTCTGGTAAGGAATAAAAAAAATGTTTGTGACATTTTACCAAAAACTTCGGTTGACTTCCACTCAATGATGATTACAAAATCAAAAGCATTAGTGCACATTGTGTGTGGTCTTGAAAACTCCCTACTCACATTTATAGCTTTTGCTTTTCTTTCTCTTTGGCAGTTACCATGCTACTTTTCGGTGTATGGGTTTAGATGCCCGAAATGATCTTTCTCCAGGCTACCATATCCTGACATTTTCTGTTTCTCACATTGATATAGTTTTCTTTAATTTCGAAAATGTTTTATTGAGACAGTGTATTGTCTTGGCTATAGATAATCTCAGAGTTGGTTCCATTTGATAATAATAAATTATATTTATATTGCACTGTCCATAAACATATCTCAAAACGCATCACATTAAGTGTCTAATTAGCAATATAGCTATATACAGAATTACAGAAGCATGTAAATCTAAAATATAACAATGGTGAAATAATAAAACCTCTTACAAAATATACAACTACAATAGTATGGCGGGATATGCAAAATCATTGACAAAATGTTAATTTTATGATCTTGTATCATAATCTCAAAAAATAGGTGTTTCTTTAAAGCAGTTTTAAAAGAACCAAGGCTTTCTTTTGTGTCTGATCTCCTGATGAAGTGCATTCCATTTTTTTTAAGCATATACTTCAAAGATCTGTCGCCACAAATTTTGAATTTTTTCGAGGGACAAGGAGAAATTTATCAAAGGAAGAGCTCAGTGAGTGAAAAAATTGATAAAAATGCGTCAAAACAACAGGATAAATATGATAAATACTTCAAGAATTACCTTGTCACCCAAAAAGAATTTCTTGCTGCCCAAATATTTTTCATAAGCTGCAACCTGTGTTTTGGCGCCTTCCACATATGTTGCACATTTCTCATCAGTCTGAAAGAGTAATTCTTAAATTAATATCTTAAGTAACTTAGTGAATTTATATAAAAACAATATACAAGCAAAGATTGCTACTTTTTCATAGGTATATTTCTCGTTTATAGACATAATCCTATTTTTTAAGATATATTAACACGTTTATTACTATACCATCATTCTTAAATGTTTCATTAATGTCGATCATTATAATTTATTGGCAGTGTCTATTTAAGCCATAATTCATACTGACACCATCACCTTTATATATTTGTTGTGATAATCATTTTTGTTATTGCAATCATTAAAACACTTACAAAAGTCATCACTTACTCAAAATTAATTAATATAACTTTATTTCATAATTAAATTAAGGAAATATTCAGCCATATATATGGTATACGTTTTAAGGAGACAATAAGGTAATGGACTAGCTTAGATACCCTTCAGGACTGCCAGACAAATAGGAGTATCCTTTTAATAGAAAATGATTATTTACTCACATAGCCTGACCATAGCACAACCCAACAAAACCATTTCTCATGTCCATAATCATGTCTAAAAGAAGATCAACATGTGCCTGCTCTGCAACAGAGTCTCCATCTAAAACAGAAAAATAAAATTATCATAAAATAACGTAAAAATAAACAACCCAAGCCTTCTGAGACAAGAATGTACTCTACATGAATCTATCTCTTTGCAACATAGCAGTAGCCTACATAAGACTGATTTTTAATTTAAAAGAAAACAACAGGACTTAGAATATATATTAAAAATTTTACGATTATAGATAAATGCAAAACACTACTTTCATAAAAGTAACATTCAACAGAGAACCACCATTCTGTTTTTCTCCATTTTAGAAGCAATAATCCCCATGAAGACTTTGTTTCTATCATTTTTAAATATTTATCCCACATGTAATGAAAACATACACAGCTTGTGTTTGCGGGCCAGATGTCTCAAAATAGTGTTAGACTGAGTCAACTTCACATCACCATCCATGTAGTAGGGCAGCTAGGAATGGAAAACAAATAAAAATTTTAAATTAGGGAGAGTCATGAACTGATAAAAGGAAAAGTTAAAAACAAAAATGAGAAACAAAAAATAAAACAATGACTGCATGAGAAAATTTCCAAATCAATTAACTATGATTCTCAGATGAACAGGCTACATGAATTGTACCGGTATTCAATTTCTCCTTCTAGTCTATGATTGTGATGCATAGCTGCCAACCTACTCAAAACTCAAATTGAAATCAGACTGTGACTGTGCAAACTAATTATAACTTTCACAACGGCCAGCAATTTTAATTTAATTTAAATCGACCCCCTTTAAAGAAAATAGTAAAAAGTCCTCCAGTTGCTGTTCTTTTTTGGTAAAGTACGACAGTATTTTTGCAAACCCTGAATGGCGTCTCCAAACTTTCACCCCATTCTCTCTGAGCCTCTGCCGTTAACTTAAGATTTCTTTTCTAAAAATTTAGTCATCTTTCACATATGTAGGCTACTTTTCATTTTCAGGGTAAATACGGGTGTAAAGAACTCAAAGATGATGGAACAAAGAAGCAAATAAAAACAGAGCAAGTATATTTTTGAAGAAATGTAAATGTGATTTTATTCACTTTCTGGGAGAAAAAATGTGTTTAATGTTTGATTGACATTTTTGCACCTTCCAAAGCTGTGACATTAGGTAGAATTCAAAGGAAACAGAAAGATGGAAGAGAGATTGTGTACAAAATAAAGATGAAAGTAAAGAAGTAAGGCCTTCAACAAACAAACAAACTCCCAAGGGCAAAAATAAGAATAGTTCTCAATTTCACAGACCTAAAATTTAAAAAAAATCAAATATGCAACATCTATTTACTTACATTGGGAAAATCCAAACCCAGCGTGAATTTCACATCGAACCAGGCACTTCTGTCATATCCTGGGGCTAAGAAGATTAACACAAAAAATAAAAAAGGAAAAAAAAGATGAGACGTGTCATTGACATATATGAAGAATCTTCTATCAAAACAAAAACTGAAGAGCTGACACATATCTAAATCAATGTACCTCAACGATGCTAATATTTTTATAATGATATACGGTTGGAAGGACACCAAAAACATAGGTTAAGAAAAAATCCAACAAGACATGTCTTGAAAAGATTATTCCAGTTCAAACAAAATTAAAAAGTTAACAAGATCTACTCCTGAACAGATCAGTTTACCAATTCCAGGTACATATGATATAAATCTACCCAGGAAAAGAACAAATGCACAACAAATCAATCCTGTTAAAATCTTACAACTTGTAGAACATAATTTGCTTACCCTCTCCAACCTTGTACCGAATATCTTCATACTCCTCGCAACATATTCAAGCAGAAATCTTACTGGCTGTGCAAGCTGTAAAGTGAAGTCAGAAAAATAAATTTTATTTAAGGCAGTGAAAAAAATAAGAGCAAAGCATTGGAAAAAGGTGCTGCTGCTGCTGCTGCTCCACAAATTTATGGAATATTTCTGTCCCATCAAGATCATCATGTACCTTCCATATTTCTTTGATTACCAATCAACTGAACAGATGGTTACTTACAAGACTATAAGTTCTGTCAAAAGGTTGTGACATAAACATACACTAAAACTAGTACCTACAAAATCGTAAATTTGGAGAGAAAAATTTCTTTGCAGTAAAATCATTGTTCTTTTGTCTGCCACATTAATATCAATCTAACTGAACGAATGAAAACAAGTAAAGACTACATCGCTGTTCAATTAATTTAACTAGATATATTTTTCATTCCTTTAATCATTAAATTTAAATCGCTCACAGCACATGTATACAGCAAAGGTGTGAATGTGTATGCAAACATCATCTAAAATATCATCGCCTGCCAAGACAAATTTCCAAAACACTAAGCAACAAGTAGGAAAATTGTGTTGAGAGACATGTAAAAAGAATTTTAAAATGTATGCATTTTTTAACTGAAGTTATTTTTTGAAAAATAAGAACAAATTTATATAGTTTTTGTCTTAACTCAAAGGAAGCCAAAAGAAGGAAATTTTATGGAAACATTACTTAAAAATTTAAAAAAAAGAAAATTCAGTACACAATGACCTGTAATTTCAATCTCTTGAAACTTGCATTAAGGACTGATCTACAAGTCCATTTTTTCTACCAGTAACTCTTTTAATTTCTCATATATATATAAACCGTTACGATTTGGATAGATTACATTATATGTGCTTTCCTCAGTGTGAAAAATGGAATTTGAACTAGCTAGTGTCATAAACTCAATTCAAGCATAAAAAGTAAAAAGTATACATCTGATATTTTTATACTACACACATATTTTCCTTGATGTTATAAAGTTTGAAAACATCTCCTAAATTCTAACTTGATAACAAGGAAACTGAAAAGCTTACCCCACGAATGTCCCAATATGCAAATTTAGAAGGCATTTTTCAATCAGTAGCTGCAAGAAAAACAAACGATAATTGATTACTTAAAATATAAAAATAATATTTAATTTCCATATATATATTCACACATATTAGTTTCTCTCATTCATTTCATACCTCTATGGGGTGGGAGAGTTCAACTTTCAGGGATGATGATAGATTTTATGAAAAGAAATCTGTTGGTATACAACATCTATGCGGTATTGTGAAAGTTTTCATGCAAATTGAATAACTCTACTGAATGTTTAGAAACATGGTCTTATGTAGCAAATGAATGTCAGAAATTTTTGAATCAATGGTAAGTTCCAGTGTCAGTGACATTTGAATTGCTCGTGTTCATATCAAATGTCAATTGTCTTGGTTTCACTGTGTCAGATGTACGGAAATTACCATAACGTGGTCACATTATAACACTGCAATAACTGGAAGCAACTCTTCTGTATTTCCCTCTCCACCTCCCAGATATTTTCTCTCAGTTATTTCCCCTAGATAAGCCTGATTATGGAAACAATTCCCACCATTGACAATCATTATTCACTAAAATTTCAGTTCTTTGATTTTTGCACTTCCTCAGGGACACACATTGAAGTAAAATTTCAATCTATTCTTATGCTACTGTTAACGTTAGTTCCTCACAAATCAGAACTACACTGAGTAACTGCATACTGTTGCATCATCAAAATACAGCAGTCAGTAGTATTTGGCTAAGCGCACACCGCCTAAGAGCACGGCCCACCCAAACGCCAAGTTGTTGCACGAAACATTATTTCTCCATAGAATTTACCCGGCTCTGAGTGCAGTTGCAGAGAAAGGACCCTGGTTAAGTGCATGGTTTTCAACATTGTCCGTACCCATTATCTGCTAAAAATTCATAGACTACCATTGTCACACGGGTGCGATCATGTTACACTTACGCCATAGCACAATTGTCGCACATATTATATGCAATCATAACGTTGCCGTGCCATAACTATAAAATGATTGATATACAAGCGATTGTGGTATGGAGCATCTTCTAAGCTTATTATTCCACTTCCGTATCCTACCAGAACGAGCTCTCTAACGTGAACGGTCGATTTTTAAAATTATTTTTTTACTGCTGGCAGTGCAAGCCTTCGACTTAACCTGTTTTCTTTGCAAAGTTACAAAACAACTACATCGACTAGTACTACAACTACAAGTCAGAAACAGCATCTAATAGACCACACTGTTTTCGATCAGTTTACCAGCTCACTGTTTTCATCTATTTATTGATGAAGGCAGTGTATTGTGTGAATGGTGTCTCCAACCAAAACAGATTTTTAGGTTCTCAAATTCACCCATCCCCACTCAGATAAACTAATAACACCAGCCGATTTTTATTGGTGCCAATATAAAGTTTGATCTCTTATGAACACTGTTTAAAAAATGAATAGAAAATAATAACAAATAACAACAAAGTTACAATTTTTTTAATCCACCCTACTTTTTTGGGTACACACTCCATAATCTTGTGTCAGACCTTGGGTAATCTACGAGTTAAAAGCTATGAAAGCAAACGCCTGTGATGAATTTTATTATAAAATTACAGTGGGCACCACTTATAATATAGAGACAGCCAATATACAGAATACAGAATACCGGTTATCGCCCTTTTTACTCTCTTTGGCTTTATTAAAATAAACCTCTTAAAACTGAGACAGAAATAATCACTTTTATAAAGTAATAGAACTCAGTTAATGTGGAAAGTACACCAAAGCACAAGATTGTGTGTACTGTAGATTTATGCCTGATAATTTCTAATATTTTTCCAAAACTGACTTGATCGAGACACATTACAGGTGTTTCAAGTGCATGATAGACCTAAAAGAGAGGGTGAGAGAGTGTGTATCTAGTACATTACGAGGGCTGGCCTACCATTGACTAACATTGTATGATGAGTGAGTCATCGCCAAGGACTACTTAAAGTAGTCCTTGGTCATCGCTTATAACAAGAATCTGTTAGAAACTACCTAGCGGCAACATCATGACTGATTTACCTTTCATAACTTTGAAAAATATGTGTTAAGTTGTGAAAATCTGTTTGATACTACTGAATTTTAAAAAAACAAAACAAGCAAATTAAAAGGGAGGTAAGTTGGTGTGTTACTTCCCTTGCATGTCTGAGGATCCTTTGTACGTATCATGTCTAAGTAAGTAACTAGATAGTTCTTGCAAAAATCGTGGGGATCATGTGATGAAACAAACTTACCTATTAGATAGTCTTTTTGAATTTAAAAAAGAGAATGGAAAAGATTTATCGCCCTCTGAAGGCTAACATCCGCCTGCCAACCATCCCCTTACCCTATATATTGTGGCCAAAAAAGGCTAGAGTCTTTTTTATGGAAATTCAATTTCATGATATCAAAAGATGGTTTCTCTGTTACGTTCCCTTATCATTAGATATCTCTCATTAACGGAATTTGAATACTGTGTCTGACGTTGACGGAACTCCTCGCCTATCACCTTGTTAATGTTACTGTTAGATGTTTCAATCTAGATTTAGTCTTTTAGTCTCTTAAAAAAAAATAATTTAAAAGGTCATGGGAGAGCATACACATAAAACATTTCTATTGATAATGGCAAACAGTTGACAGACTTTTTATTTTGTGTGTAAATTTAATGAATGGCTGTACCACTTTCTTTTTTATTACATGTAATCTATTTAGATCTAGATATTAAATCTGTTTTCATTCCTGAAGTCTCAAGGCCAGCCTCCTGCCCGTGCCTACAGGTACAAGGAAAGTCTGGAAAGCGATAAAAGCATGGTCCGGTCATAGCTATGCCATGACAATGAAACATTAATGCATAATCATATGCAATAAACAGTATTCCCGAAAATAAATGCCGACATTAATCTAAATTAAAAGCTAGATTCTAGAAGCTTCACAGGCTCAACCAAGGTCGTCTCTGTTTACAGACACAAGACCATGTTTATTGCCGGCACTCGGCTGCGGCAAGGGAACTCGCTTGAGCTTAGTACTCGAACGTATCAAGCTTCTGAATCTTACACATCGAAAGTGAAATCTAGATCTGGATTCTCTAGATGATAAAAACAGTTTAATTTGAATGAAAAATGTTCAAAAAAGACTTAAGTCCACAGATTTATATAAAATTGTACACACTGAGTTCACCTAGCAAGATAATGAAAAACGTTTAGCGTTGAATGAAACAGCTCGTCAACGATGATCAGGTCCGTGATATGCTGATATGCCTTGTCTGACGTCTGGTTAGTCCTACCGGCTGCTGGCTCGTCCACTCGCGACCTGCTTTATGTAAAACGCGTTACATCCGTCATCCGGTATCGCCTACTGCGATAGAGAAATGGTACCGAGTACAACCTTCTCTCCAAAATCAGTCTTAAATTCAGTCGATATTAGTTATCTATGAGAAAAATACAAGGTTTTGTTTTCGATACCATTCAATCCCTTTTTCTTAGAAGGGCACGCCTTCTTTCATTCTTTGCCATAATAATAAATTATGCTAATCAGTCATTTCCACCTCGTCTGACATATTTTTGCAGTTATGATCGATTGAAAAAACGGAAATACAGAGTGCAGAATACGCTACGTTTGACAATATTTTTGTACCAGTGTTATAAACACTAAATAACAATTTATCAGTTATGAAGTTTCATCTGCTAGATCTAGATCTAGATCTACATAAACTTCTTAAATATGGCTGCGGGAGGGGGGGGTTGAATTGATATTGGTTGAATTTCGTTGGGATTTTTGTTTCTTGTTTTACTTTTTTCTTCTCGAGAGTTTTTTTTTTCTTCTCATCGCTTTTTTATTGCAGTTTTTCGCTAGTTTTGTTTTCTCAGAAGGGGATAGTGAAATGGGGGGGGGGGGGCTGTAATATGTAGAAATCTGCGTTTTGAATCCCAGCGTCCGTATGGACGTATGGTGTACAATGAATATACGTTTGTTGAATTTGATCGCCTCGGGTTTGACGCCGGCTGACACAAAATATTTTTGTAGACTCATGTTACTAACCTATATATCCGACAGGGAAATAATAAAATCCTACCATTTCAATCTCTAATGATTACAAATTAAATCGTTGAACAAGTATGTACATAACAAGTATCATCATTGATGCTGATCTTGACTGGCATCATCAAACTTCTGTCTATGAAATTTAAAAAAAAAGGTAATTTTACGGTTTAAAAGGCGTAAAAAGAAAGTGGGGCAAATTTGCACTCGACGGTATCGGGTAAGATCTACATTTAAAGGTGAGACGGAAGAAATTTACCCACCCCTTTCCATGAACCTTCTATCTCCACACATTGTGGGGTGGGTGGGATGGGGCAGGGTGGGAGAGGGGGGGGCGTTCGCTCGGCTGGTAGCGCGCTTTTCTTTCATGGCGAGGCGGTAGGTGCCGATGCAGAGGTCGCGGGTTCGATCCCCGTAGTGGTCAGGATTTGTTTCTGTCTATTCCATGTATTTTTTTCGTCTTTGTTCCTATAGGGATTTGAATAGTAGTCAATGTTATTTCATTCACTATCGTAGAGTCATTAAAGACACTTGCCCTATACTATGTATTGTGACTAAATGCTGGTCCTAAAGAATATAAGTGTTGATAACATGTGTTGTAACGTATCTCTATGTGTATCGATCATGTGCTAGAGTCTTCAAAGCAAGTAGGTCTTATTCTGTTTTCAGTTATGCTGGTATGTTTGTGTCTTCTTCAACTGGATTCGGTATTCCTGAGGCTGACTGTTAGTACTGTACATCTTTTTTGTTGTTGTAATTTTATAGGTCGCGGTTGAGTGTCGTTGACAGAGATGTCGGTGTTTTCCCTCTGTATTTTGGTCCTCGTTAAAGTACTCATACATTACTGTTTGAGCTGCTATTTTCTTATCTCTACTAGGATGTGTCCAAATAATCACCACTGCTGTTCTTTGACCCTTTGACTAATATGCCCAATTCGGCAGCGGTCGTATAAATCATTGTTAATAATGTTAATGAATATTTCAGGCCAGTGGACACATATGATGCTTCTCGTGTGTTTCCTGTGAATGATGTCTAGACTTTCTAGGTTTGTTTTAGTTAGGCCCCAAAGTTCCACTGTTGTATGTCAGGATTGGGATGACAAGGCTTCCGTAGAGTTGGACTCTGCGTTGTTCTGTGAAAATATTTTTTCTTGTCCATATTTTTTTCAGTTCGAGAAAATATATGATATATACGCTAAATCATGACATAAGCAATGAGACGTTTACATTTATCACAAGTAACGGTGTGCACAAGGAGAGCAAAAGCACGGCAGTTGTCCAGATACCTGTAACTTTGCCAACGAAATTCAAACATAAATGTATTGTACATACTTCATACTACACTCAAACCTCGTTATACCACCGACTGACGTAACTTGACGTAATAACAGCAATGGTGATATAACGAAAACACCTTTTCTCAGTATTACAATGAGGAGGGGGAAATCAATATTTGACTAACCCAGTAGAAGAAAAATGATCTACTGCATGTGAAGTGGCTATCTGTAGTATTATAGTAATAGTAGTAAAATCATCCCGTCTCTTATGTAGTCTAGAAAATATATCGACATTAAAAACCCTAACTCAAAATGAATTAGTCTAGGTTATGACACTGCTGTGAAGTTTAATTCTCGCCACCAGTTGGACCCATTCATAGCCATGCCTACCTCGCCAAGGTATTGTCAGGATGACGCGATCTGGGCCTACGCTGATGCTATTCTTCAGTCGGCTGACTTAGACTAAAGCAATGGACGACACACGTTGTCTCAAACCTTCGATACTCTCATTCTCATACAGAAGAAGTCTTGTGTTACTAGTGTCAGTGTCGTTTCCGTCAGTGTAAGACTACTA
>JAXRKP010000625.1:207564-210064 GCA_037039925.1 Doris montereyensis | reverse complement strand
ACGGCATGCTTTAACGAAATTGGCAATAAATCTTCACGACTTACCCATTCCTGTCTTTGATCAGTGTGCAAGGAGTTATGTCTTTTAAATAGCAAGTCATTAACCCCCACCAACACCCAACTTCCCTATGACTTTGACTGAGTTGGGGTTTTTTTCTTTCTATTTTTTTTTCACAACATAAGAGATTGTGGTGGGCACTGTTGAATACCGTCTTTTGAGCTTTTACGTTGAATTGATGTATTTATTACAGTATGAGGTGAGGTAGGGGATTTAATAAATATATAAAGACAAAAAAATATGTATAATTCTGAGTTGGTCATTCTTTGTTCGCCAAAGGCCCTGGTGCCAGATTCCTAAGAGTGGCCATATTTTACATGTAGGTTCAAAATGATCCCAAGATCGTTTTCATTCGAAGCATTCTTCTACCAAAAGTGACGTTTAATTATTGAAAACTTCATTGCTTTTTAGTTGAATTTTCATTCATATAGGTCGCCATTTTGAACAGGTTATAATCAAAAAGTTGAAATAGAACCGTTCACGCCTACAGCGTAACCTGTGTATCGAATACTAACTCAATCAAACAATCGTACTTGGTATCATCAAGGGTATAACGTGCTTGTTAATAAATATTACTCTTGTGGTGGATTTTTCTTCAGCTTTCAACCAATAAATGGGATGAATCAATATAATCCCTTGTGTATTACATTATGACAATTATAATAATATGCGTTTATTAAATGTCTTAAACGAAGCAAGTTGCCGTATTCATGATTTGTGATACCGTTCTCTAAATCCGATATTACAGTCATGTATTACAATATTAGCCTTCACGTTTCTTGTTTGTATTTGTTCTTTTGATTTTGTGTGTGTACAAGTACAGTATGTGTCTGGGTGTATGGGATGAGGGCTTTGCTCAATGGTAAACTATGTAGGGTTTGCAACAATGAAAATATTTGTACGATTCTTTTGCATGTACAGCTGTGGGACCCGAATAACAATGGCGGAATTAAAATACTGGGTTGGATCTATTTCCTTTAATGTGACATAAAATGGAAATATGAAATTAACTCTCTCAGGTTCGACTGACTGGTGTCAATATTATGTCGTAAAATTAAGAGGCGTTGACTATAACGTAAAAGACGTAACAATAAATGAATGGAGAAGGGGGAGGGAGGGAGAGGGAGAGAGAGAGAGAGAGAGAGAGAGAGAGAGAGAGAGAGAGAGAGAGAGAGAGAGAGAGAGAGAGAAACAGACAAACAGACAGACATACAGAGAGACAGACAGACATATATGGAGACAGACAGAAATAGAGACAGGGAATGTGTGGATATGTTATAGTTTTAGTACATTGTATAGCATTATCTACGACCTTGTACAATCTTGCTCTCAAGCAGGAAATGGGAAGTGTGCTTGCTACAACACACGTCTGATACTGATAACATTGACAATGTGACTACATGATATCGTTCATAGAGAGAGAGGTCTTTGACGTATTGAGCTGATAAAGCCAGCACCGTCGTCCTTCGATATTATACTCATACGATAGTGTCGACATGGCAAAACACGCTTTGCTATGTGGCGGCAGTGTATGTATCTCGAATAGAGTACTATGTATACATCGCATTACGTAATCGTCCTGTGTTGGGGACCAATCGAGCGATCATTGACATCCTTAGGAACCGGATGTACCGTGCTCCTTCCGGTGTAATGGCCGGCCATATTTTTCATCGAATGGTCCGTCTTACCGGCCAGGTATTGAAATAATTTATGACATCCCTTTCGGGGAAAGGGGGGGGGGGGAATTTAGGGTTTCGGGGGTGGGAGGGTGGTTACAACCACAAATCGACTGACTCTTATTGTTTTAAATACATTTTTTGAGGCAGACAATATTTTGGAAAGGGAGGAATGACATTCTGACATAGTATAGTGAAGGAGTGTATGGGTCAAAATAGTTGAGAACTACTTAACTTGTATATTATAATTTTAAATGCATGTCGTAATGCAGTTTTAGGGAAGATGGAAAATGTACATTATGAAGCTCTCATCAAGGGAGGGAACAAAATATAAGATGAAATGAAATCAGAGATTCAAAATGGCAACGAAATGAATATTAATAATAAGCCCATATTTTCGAAAATATTGTTTCGTCGCAGAGTACTGACATTTATAACCAAGATACGGTTACCTCTCTCCCCCACCCCCTCACCTCCTTTCCCCTCGCTCCCACCCTCCTTCCTTTCTTTCCCTCTCTCTCTTTCCTACCTCTCCCCTCTCCCCTCTCCCCCTCTCTCTCTCTCTCTCTCTCTTCTCTCTCTCTCTCTCTCTCTCTCTCTCTCTCTCTCTCTCTCTCTCTCTCTCTCTCTCTCTCTCTCTCTCTCTCTCTCTCTCTCTCTCTCTCTCTCTCTCTCTCTCTCTCTCAGGAGTAAGTGAGTGAGTGAGACAGTCAGTCAGTGACAATTTTCGCTTCGTTGGAATTTGATTCGTTGTTGTTTGGGATCAT
>JAXRKP010000625.1:130064-202564 GCA_037039925.1 Doris montereyensis | reverse complement strand
GAACAATGGGAAGAGTTTGGACAGACTTCAATAAAGCTATCAAGGAAATCAAAACTGTTGGGGGGGGGCAATGAAGAGCATGAGAAAGACCAAAGCATGCCCAAATACGACAAATTAAGAATGCCAAAGGAGAAATAATGAAAGAAGACAGCCAAATCATAGAAGCGTGGAGAAAGTATTTTCACCAATTACACAATCTCTCCAGAACATATGAAACAAGGAGTAAAGATCAATTAGTAACAGTAACAAGTAATCCAGAGGAGTCAGCTGAAGATGTAGATATATCAATGGAAGAAATCCAAACAGCTATAAGAAAAGTGAAATTAAGGAAAAGCCCCAGGAGCAGATCAAGTTTATCCAGAAATGATTAAAAACCAATGGAGAGAGGCAGACAAACTACTACATGCAATATGCCAACAAGTATGGAAGTCCAAACAGGTGCCAGACGATTGGAAAAAGGAACGGTAGTACCAAACATAAAAAAGGATCAACTATGGAATGCCCAAACTATAGAGGGATATCACTACTTAGCGTGCCAGGAAAAGTGTATGCTAGGATATTGAAAATGAGACTAAGGAAAAGAGTAAAGGATCGGATTGAAGAACATCAGAGTGGATTTAGACCAGGAAGAAGTGTACAAGACCACACATTTACAATTAGACAAGTAATAGACAAATTCCTTGAAAGAAACATTGGCTTGCACCTGTGTTTTATAGATTTTAAAAAGGCGTTTGACACTGTGAGGAGGGACGAACTATGGCATTCCTTAAAAGAACACAATGTAGATAAAAAACTAATAGAAGCCATTAAAAGTTTTACAATAAACCATAAACTAACATGTGCAGTGAGAGTAGCTGGAAACATATCTGCAGAATTCGATGTAGATATAGGGGTAAAACAAGGTTGTGTCCTAAGTCCTCTTTTGTTTATTACATTTATGGATTCAGTTGTAAAGGCATCATCAAAAGTGAAGAAAATGAATGTAGATATGTGGAAGCTCAAACCAGTAAATGTATCAATGCTTTCATTTGCCGATGATTTAGTTTTGTTTGGAAAATCAGAAAGTGACCTTCAGTCGAATATCAACATTATGAACAATGAACTAAATAAAAAGAGGACTGAGAATAAATGCAAAGAAAAACCAAAACAATGCTAGTAATTAGGAAAGCTAAAATCTTAAATTGGGCAGGAAGAATTTAGAACAAGTTCACAGCTACAATTACCTAAGAATAATGTTTAACTCTGAGGGAAAACTAAGACTAAAGAAAAAATCGGCCAGAGAATCCAAAAAGCAAGTGCAATATATTACCATCTAGGAAAGGCATTTGTAGGTAAAAAAGAAGATATAAAAGAGGCATTGAAGCATAGAAATTTAACTTTTTTGGAAGGAAACAGAAAATGCCAGGACAGGGCATCCTGGAGAAAGATCATCTCGGCATCTGAACCCATACACCGAAAGGTAGAATGGGAACTGATAAAGAAAGAAAGAAAGATTCATTGACTGCAACAGAATCAAAATATTTTTTAATCGGTTGAAAATAACTCACTCACGATAACTGTTTGCCTTGATTGATACTTCCTTTCATTCATTCTCTATCATTTCTTCTTTCTAGACCCAGTGAGATATAGATCTAGTCTTATACATAGTTATCCTATTTTCTTCGTTCTTTTTCCCATACTCACACCTCTCCCTTTCTTTCTTCCTTTCTTCCTTTCTTCCCTGCCTTTTCTTCTCTCTCTCTTCTCTCTCTCTCTCTCTCTCTCTCTCTCTCTCTCTCTCTCTCTCTCTCTCTCTCTCTCTCTCTCTCTCTCTCTCTCTCTCTCTCTCTCTCTCTCTCTCTCTCTATCTCTCTCTCTCTCTCTCTCTCTCTCTCTCTCTCTCTCTCTCTCTCTCTCTCTCTCTCTCTCTCTCTCTCTCTCTCTCTCTCTCTCTCTCTCTCTCTCTCTCTCTCTCTCTCTCTCTCTCTCTCTCTCTCTCTCTCTCTCTCTCTCTCTCTCTCTCTCTCTCTCTCTCTCTCTCTCTCTCTCTCTCCTATCTCACCTTTTATTACTTACTTATTTTCATATTTTTGTTTCATTCTAGATCTGAACCTTCCATTCTCGCTCATTCTTCACATCGCCCTCTACTACGTTTCTTATCATCACTGTCTATTTCTTTCTTTCTTCCTCCTTTTTGTTTTTCTGCTGACATCACATTGTGTGATGCCTGGGGTAGTACTTAGATAGATATTTCTCGTTTGTTGTCTGACGAAGGGTTATACCCGAAACGTCACGTATTTGTTCTGTCTTTATTAGTGGAGTTGTCACTTATTGTCATATTATTTCGCCTTTGACTTCACTCCACTGTGGCTCCTTCATATTATATAAATACAAGTTACTTCGTAGTTTTACTTATTGTGGACAGTATAATCATAGTATAATACGTAACCATATTATTATCCCTGCATTTCGTTAAGTATAAACATTGGGGCCTATGTGATAATTCGCTTGCAGGTAACGAGATGATCCCGTATAGCCGGTAGCTGAGTTGTGTAGCATCCTAAGTGCGATCCAAGATCGACCTTCAGTCCGACCATGACTTGAGTTTTTGTAAAGATTTGGCTCTCCTGTCAACCCAGCAGCGAAATGAATAAAGGCGAGATTTCATACAGCGTGTTCCGGCGACGGTTTGTGTCCAATAAAAGACTGCTGCATGTTTTCGAAAACCGCTTCTTTCGTTCTCATGAAAGAAGAAAGCCGTCTAGAAGCCGGACTGAAGCCGTGTGGCGTTTTCAAAAACCACTCTGGAGAGCGATTTTTTCGTCACTCACCGCTGTTTGTTTTGAGGAGTGGCCTACATGACCCGAATACCTGGGCTACTGGGATTAAAAAATGTTCACTCAAAAGCAACAAATGTTAATCTTATCGTAAAAAGAAAAAGAAGGTCATTTCTGAAACCAGCGTATCAAAATTAAGAAAATTCCTCGCGTGGACCTGTGTTTTGCTCTGTTTAAGATTTTTTGTTTTTAAATAATAATTTTAAGTCCCCGTACGATTTCCAATTATCTCATTCCCCATTCACAGAAATGCACACACACGCACCCACCCACGAACAATTCATCGAATTGGTACGACGAAATCCATGTTTGTACGACTGCTCTTTACCCCAAAACAAATGATATGAGAACAGAAGGTCTGTACGGTTTTGGAAAACCAGTTCTACAAACCGTGGATTTTTTTAAACATGAATTGTTCGAGATCCGGAGCTTAAACTCTATCTTAATCGGTTCTAACTTTAAGGAAGAGTAGAACACGGGGAAACAATGACAAAACAAAACTGCTCCGTCATTCCTTTTCATGAAGGTCTTTTTTCAATTCATTTATTTAAAGATGGGCAACTTACACTTCCTGTTTCAACGCAAACTATATATACCAAAGAGAATGTCTTTAAGAAATGCGCCAATTTGAAGTGACGTGTACCGGATCGTATTTCATGAAGGTCTTTTTTTCTCTCCTGATTTATTTAATAGTGTAATCATCAGCTTTCTGCCCGCATTATATGATAATATGCTAAATTCATGCTTTAATAGTTGCCTAATAATCGTTAATCGATGCTTATCACCGTCATTCGTTCGCATTTCATCGCCCGACACCATCAAAATCCTCCCTTATCAATGTGATACTGAAGATCCCGTACATCATCAGTAGCAGTTTCCTTTCATGCCTCATGTGATGAGAATAGATCTTAATTCATGCACATGGCATGCCATTATTGTTTTCTGTCATCATGTCGTTATGTACATTGGAATAAAGAATTTATGTTATTATATAAATATTATAGAAAATAGATAGTAGTCAATTAATTAAATTAGAATGCATAATTTGTTAATATGAATATATATATGACGAAAAAAAAGGCGTACATATCACAGTAAATCATGGTAAATATTTCTAAAAATTTGTTTTGCAAAAAAACTCTGAGAATGTGAATGAGCTTAAAGATATAGATATAGTATAAATATGATATTTGATAAGAATGTCCTCAACTACCAATTTGTTAAGTAGTCCTTCATTGTGCGTGTGTGTGTGTGTGTGTGTGTGTGTGTGTATGTGTGAGTCTCTCTCTCCCTCTCTCTCTCTCTCTCTCTCTCTCTCTCTCTCTCTCTCTTTCTTTCTCTCTCTCTCTCTCTCTCTCTCTCTCTCTCTCTCTCTCTCTCTCTCTCTCTCTCTCTCTCTCTCTCTCTCTCTCTCTCTCTCTCTCTCTCTCTCTCTCTCTCTCTCTTTCTCCCTCTCTCTCTCTCTTTCTTTCTCTCTCTCTCTCTCTCTCTCTCTCTCTCTCTACTCTCTCTCTCTCTCTCTCTCTCTCCTCTCTCTTTGTCTGGCATCTCTACTATCTAGTACTTAAGTTGCCTTTTACATCTCTACAGCGCTTATCTTGACACACTAGATTAATAGCTATGTAAAAATTTGATAACTAAAACACAGTTCCAAAATATTGTGTTAAGAGTTGGAAAGAAATCGTAAAGAATGTGGTAAAAATGACCTTCGATATCTCTCCTTACTACACTTTTTTCAAAAGTACCCTCCTGACCTAGATGAAAATAAAATTTGTTTCTGGAATGGGTGATCTCTGTATTTCAAAATAGAGTTAATTTTCTTTAAACATCTTTCTTTGTGAAGGAGAAAGATTTTCAGAAAGTCATCTCCACACATTCTTTCACCGGCACGCACAACACGATCCAATCTCTTTTCATCACTTTTTCTCAGATTGCCACCCCATGCTGTAATGCACCAAGATAATATACTCTCAATCATTGTTTGATAAAATAGTGTAAGGAGTTTGTTATCGATGTTTAAGCTTGAATTTCCTCATAAAGTGTAGACGTTGATTTGCTTTTTGAATGTTGAGTTAGAGTGATCTGACCATGTCAATTTGTCATCGATGTGTATTCCCAAATATTTATAGCCCCTAACTATTTCTACTTCTTCTCCTTTTATTGATATTGGAGTAATTGCTTCTTTGTTGGGAGTCTAAGTCTAAAGTCAATTATAAGTTATTTTTGTCTTATTTACGTTAAGAGATAAATGATGAGCTTCGCACCAATTAATAAAGTAGTCAATTTGATCTTTGTAATCTTGGTCTGATGACTCAATAAGGCCTTGGATTGTAGTCATCGGCAAATTTAATCAATTTCACGTTCATTCTATCTATTCTACAGTCGTTAGTGTATAAAGTAAACAGCACTGGTGAAAGTACGCATCCTTGAGGAGCGCCCGTGTTTGTAATCATGGTGTCTGATGTTGTCTTGTTTACTTTAACATATTGAGTGCGTTGTGTTAGAAAATCTAAGATCCATAGGATGGTCTTGTTACTTATAGACATGTCTTGCAATTTTTCTATGAGGATGTGAGGTTGGATCGTGTTGAATGCCGAAGAGAAATCAACGAATAAGACTCTACAATAGCACTTTGGTGAGTCCAAATGTGAATAAATATTATCTAAAAATAACAAAATAGCATCATCAACTCCTCTGTTTGATCTGTAGGCAAATTGAAATGGATCATGAAATGTTACTGTGCATTCTTTTAGAGTGCCTAACATTATTCTTTCTAGACATTTCATGACAAGTGACGTAAGTGCTACAGGTCTTAAGTCATTCATCACTTGCCATTGATTCTTTTTCGGAACGGGAATCAGCTCAGAACATTTCCACACATGCGGAATCGTGTGAGAATCGACGGACAGGTTAAAGATTTTTGTAAAAATTCCTGAAAGCTGTTGAGACTGTTGAGAGCACTTTTTCAAAGCAATACCTTTTTTTAAGCCATCAGGGCCACACGCCATTTTGGTTGCTATGGTGGCGAACTGTCGACAGACTGCAACTTGTGGTATTATCATGTCTTCGTCTCCAGAAAGCAATTCGTTTTCTAATCTTTCTTTAAGCTTTTTAGTTTCTTCTGTAAAATCTTTTTCAAAGCGTGAGTAAAATGTATTGAGCTGATTCGCGAATACTCAACTGATAATGACTTGTTTTGTTTACTATTGTTAAGGCCAAGTTTCTTTGATCATAAGTGTTTTAAATCCCTTTCAAGGATATCCCCGGGAATTGTTTGAATTTGGATGAATGTCGCAACATGCCTCTCCGAATGTACTCCAGTCAGTGTTAATGTTATCGAAATAGTCTTGAAGTTTTTTTCGAAACTCTGTTCATTGAAGGTCTGAATGGTTTCTGTCTTTACGTTCATTCTTTTT
The DNA here is from genome assembly GCA_037039925.1 of Doris montereyensis. Lineage (NCBI taxonomy): Eukaryota > Metazoa > Mollusca > Gastropoda > Nudibranchia > Dorididae > Doris > Doris montereyensis. The sequence goes on along the minus strand of JAXRKP010000625.1, from coordinate 196,332 downwards.
AGCGTTTTCTTATACTTGGTCATGAGATGGCTCATATTATGGTCTGAGTCACTTAATGGTGGTAATTGAATGCTTTAGTAGCCATTTTTGATGTTTGAGTAGCATAGGTCGATAGTTTTTTCACCCCGTGTCGGGTGGTTGACATATTGGTGAAATGATGGCAAATGGAATCGAGCGTGCAGGAATTAAAATCGCCGGTGTAATGATAGTAATGATAGACATGCAATCTGGTGAATGTTGTTGTTGTTTACTTATTTCGTCGGCTATGAATTCAGAGGCAATGTTCGTATTTGCCTGTCGTGGAAATGTAAACAACATTTACGTATACGTGGCAAATGTTTCGGTCGTATTTTGAGACTAAGTAATTTTGTTGTTAGGTGTACAAACTGTGCTGGTCACTGTCATGTTATTGTTGTGACACCAATCCTCGCTGACATAAACTATAAACACGCACACCTTCCCCTTTACTTTTTGTTTCAGTGAATCTTATTTCTGTCGCTACGGAAAATGTTGAATCAGCTTATTGACACAGTACTGAGATATGTACTTTGTATACGAACTGTTGAAAGACTCATGAGTTGTCATAATTTAAAAAAAGAGGACGTGACAATCATTGTCATAATATTAATAAATAATATTATAATAATTTACCATGCAGCAGATGAAAGACTGTAAGAGAGACGCAGACTGTTGTCACGAAGATAATATTATAATGATTCACCATGGAGTATGGAGCGTAGATATAGATTTTAATCTTAGTAGTTAGTTAGTGTATGCCACTTTCTTTGAGAGAGCTAGATTAGCGTACGTCGTAAAGTGGCTGTAACACACACCGACTTGTTAGTATATCCCCAAAGCATTCTACTATTAATTCCTACTAGAACTATCAGACAGGCTAAAGGGGTGAGGAGGAAAAGGAGGAGAAGATGGAGGGAGGAAGAGGAGGAGAAGAAAGAGAGAGAGAGAGAGAGAGAGAAAGAGAGAGAGAGAGAGAGAGAGAGAGAGAGAGAGGGGGGATTTCGGGGGGATGAGAGAGAGAGAGAGAGAGAGGAGAGAGAGAGAGAGAGAGAGAGAGTGAGAGAGAGAGAGAAGAAAGAGAAGAGAGAATTAGAGAAAGGTAGATGATGATGAGATGAGAGAGATGGAAGAGAGAGAGAGAGAGAGAGAGAGAGAGAGAGAGAGACAGAGAGAGAGAGAGAAGAGAGAGAGAGAGAGAGAGAGAGAGAGAGAGAGAGAGGAGAGAGAGAGAGAGAGAGAGAGAGGTGAGAGAGAGAGAGAGAAAAACAAAGAGAGATAGATAAACAAGAGAGAGAGAGAAGAGAATGAGAGAGAGAAGAGATCAAGAGAATCTAAGAGAGAGAGAGAGAGAGAGAGAGAGCTTGAGAGGGAGGGAGGGAGACAGACAGACAGACATACACACAGAGACAAACAATCAGACAGACAGACAGATAGAAACAGAACGACAGACAGAAACACAGAGAAAGGTAGATGTCAGAAACATAGATAGATAGACGAACAAATAGACAATACAGACAGACGCAGGTAGTGTTAGTAGTTAGACAGAAAGACGGAGAGACGGGAAGAGTCATCATCATTAGAACGAGAGACAGGGTTGGGAGAGAGAGCGAGAAGAGAGAGAGAGAGAGAGAAGAGAGAGAAGAAGAAACAAGAGACAGAGAGAGAGAGAAGTGTGAGAGAGAGAGAGAGACAGACAGACAGACAGACAGACAGACAGATAAAAGTAACAAATTGCCTGTGCTAAGTTGGGAATTAAGACTTATACAAATTTTATGGTTACCAATCTTTCTTTTTTTTTAGTGAAATTTCCTCTTGTAGTTTCACAGAGCAATTCATCTGCCACTCCTTTTGCTATCGTCACCTCAAGTTGCCTTGTCTTTTACTGTTAGTAGTGTTAGGTACTAGCAATAGTCAGTTGGTCCATATAGGTATCCAGTAGGCTACAGGGTTTCATTGGCCTTGAGTACTGAGTAGCCTAAAGTCGCGGGCAACATTTTCTTCAATACAAATTATATTACACATATTACTTAATATGACCTCCAATGGGCTCTCTGGAACACATTTTCGTGACCGCTCGTGTGAATTCTTCCTTTCTCCGCCGTTTCCATGCATGACGAACGGAAATCAATGCTAATGTCTTGGACTCTTATTGCGATTCCGGCATGGGGACATTTATTGTTTGTTCTTACCATAATAGAGGCCTGGGACTACAAACTCTAAAGTGTTGAGTTCAGACTGAAGAAGTAAAGCTCTTGAATTTTCTGGTCATTTTTGTTGCTGTTGTTATTTTTTTGTAGTGAAAGTTGGCATGTAGACGCTGCAAAATAAACGTAAAATTACAGTTCTCATGGCGAGTTGGAAATAAAAATTCATTCATTGAAGAAACCTTGAGAAAATGGATAAGTTAGATTAGGTAGGTAAATACTTGATAGACTAGATAGACAGACAGATTAAATGGATAGATAGAGATAGATAAATACGATAGAAACAGATAGATAGAGAGATCTTTCTGTTTTAGATCAGGTGATAGATAGGTAATATATAGTCGATAGACAGACAGACAAACCAATTAAGACAGACAGATGGGTGAGTAGATTTTTGGAAAGATGATTGATAGTTTAGGCTACAAAATGACAAGGATTTTTGGTTTTGTTTGGTTGGGAATTGGTTTTGACAGGAATGCCATAGGCGACGTTGAATGTTAACATCGTCACAGTTATGTGTGTTTGTTTGATTGCAGCCAAGTTTCAAGAGGTCAAGATTTCTGTTAAGATCAATGGGAAAATAGTGAAATCGTAGCAAGAGTGTCACTTAAATCGTTCACTTTTAAATGGTCATTATATACATGTAATATATGAATTGTATATTACACCTTGAAATTACTCAAGGCTGTAGAAAGATGTTTGAAGATTGAACATTTGGTTGATTTTGAATAGACAAATACCATAATATAATATGTTTACTATGAGAATATCAAATACGAGTTGATGTTATTATATTACTAATCGCATCGCCACCTACCACCTATAACAGAACTATAACACCCTGATGAATATCGAACAGCTTTCTTTTCTCATTGGAATGGCTGATTTTGAGTGAAGATGTGACAGCTGTTTACTAGGGAAAGAAACGGAGGAGAAAATAACTCTTCCGGGACAAGAATCGGATCTATAGATGTTTTTTTCAAACGATAGAAACTAAAACTTTGGAAATTGAATACAATTTTGACCTACGCTTTGACAAGCCTGTAAAGAAAAAGAAAAGAAAAGAAAAGAGTGTTTTAATAAGTCCTACTTGGATTTTAAGAATAAAAGAGCACTGTATGAGATCCGATTTACGTGTTGTCTTGTTTTAGTTTCTGGGGCTCATGATTACACAAATAGGTTTTGACAGCTTGCAATATCATTTGGTTTTCATTATGCACATCGGTAACAGGATAAATAACGCAGCGGGAGATCCAGAGAGAAAATTGATCGACCAACTGCCGACTGGAGGTGGAAGGGTTGAAAGGCGAAATCGATTTTTGAGCTGGTGCGGTACAGCCTTTCCATGATTCCGTTGCACAACACTAGTGATGAGTTTTTCTGTGAAAGTGAGAGAATCGATATAAAACACAAACCGCATGGGTTTCGTACTTTACTGGAACTAGACTTGGAAAAAAATCCAATACCGATGGGTCTATAAGAACGTCTGCTTGGAAGGCATAGCGGAGGTTGATGAAGTAGGGCCTAGAGGAATAAATTAGCTTCAGTTGGCATTGGTGCAGGTAATGCTGTTTTTTTGTTTTTCGTTTTTGCTGTTGTTATAGGGAATTTTTCTTTGTTTTGGCAACGTTTTTCATGGGTTGATCCGACGTTTGGAGGAAAAGGATCCCTGCGGGGGTGGGGGTGGTATCTTTTATGTATCGTATTGGGTTGCTTTGTTTTTTCTTAGAATGTCATTTGTACAAACACAACATCAATATCGAGGGCCCCTTCAAACGCGTCTGAACTTAAAATACACTGATAAGACAGATTCAATACCCAATTTAATTCAATTCAATTTAAAAAAAAACTTTAATGAACTGCTACTACATTATGTACTAAAAGAATTTATGTTATTATATAAATATTATAGAAATAGATACTTCTTCAATTAAAATGCATAGCTATATAGATATGACGAAAAATAACACTATCAGTGAAAAATTTGTTTTGAAAATAAACTGACCTGAATGAGCTTAAAGATATAGATATAGAAGTGATATAGATTACTTGGAAAATACTCCCCTAGCAATGTAGTTGTTTTCTTGTTTATTTATATAAAATTTTCTTAAATGACCTGGTATTTGCTTCACATTTACCTAGAACAAATTACCTTTTACATTTACAATTGTCCACACTAGATTCCTTTTTAAATAACTAAAACCCACAGACAATGTGTTAAAAAAAAATAGAGAATGTGGTAGAAATGACCTTAGATATCCTCCTTATGCTTTTTCAAAAGTCCCCTTTTAGATGAAAATAAAATTTCTGGAATACCAACATTTCAAAATAGAGTTAATTTTCTTTAAACATCTTTTTTGTAAGGAAAAGATTATCAATATTTTCTTTCCTGAACGTAGATATACTTTTATCCCTTTATCTCAGATTGCCACATGTATAATGCACCAAGATAATGTATAGTAATCATTGTTTGATAAAATAGACGAACAGATTTGTTATCAATGTTTAAGCAATTGAGTTGCCCCCATAATCGGTGGAGTTGTTGATTTGCTTCTGAATGTTGAGTTAGAATCGATCTGACCATGTTCAACATTCGACATGCGTATTCGAGGCTGGACGAGCAATCGAAACAACTCCTTTTAAGAAGGGAGTAATTAAAACATACATTTTTAACCGTTTGTACAGTGAATGTATTATTTAACATGATATATAGGCCTACATGTATATTGGTATATGCATGTATAAGAATCTTGGTCTGATGACGCAGAGAGATTGGAGAGAGAGAGAGAGAGAGATTTCACGTTCAGAGAGATCTATTCTAGAGAGAGAGTGTATAAAGAGTAAACAGACTGAGAGAAAGAACGTATCCTGAGAGAGCGCCCATGTTTGTAACCATGGTGTCTGATGTTGTCTGTTTACTTTAACATATTGACACATTGTGTTAGAAACTATACTATAAGATTCATAGACGAAGATCTTGTTACTAATGTTAATGTCTTGCAATTTTTCTTTGAGGATGGAATTGGTTTGAATAAGAAAGGACATCCACATTTAGGTTTTGAGTTTTAATGTAATAAATTTATCTAAAAATATCCAAATGGCATCATCAACTCCTCTGTTTGAATAAGAAGAACAATCATTTTAATTTTATATTTTGATTTTGGTTTTACTTTCATCCGCATGTGATCTCGTGGATTTTGGTAGAATAGTCTGTTTTGCCATTGATTCTTTTTAAACAGCCAGCCAATGGATCTTTGATGTGCACAGTGTTATGATCGACACAGGACCTCATTTTTATCGTCAGTCTCCGAAAGCTGAGACTGTTGGTGTCACTTTCAATTCAATACCTTGACCTAGATCAGGGAGGATACGATTTTACTCGAAAAAGCATCGAGAAAACTTTTCATGTCTTCGCCGGGGCAGACAGAAGAAGAATAAGTAAAAGAAAGAAAAAGGAGAATAAGAATAAGAGCAATACGATAAATCTAATAATAATAATAATAATAATAATAATAATAATAATAATAATAATAATAATAATAATTTCAATATCCCCGGAATTGTTTTGAATTCATGAATGTCGCAACATGCCTAATAAGGAGAAGTGTTAAGAAGAAGAAGAAGAAGTTTTTTATCCTTGAAGAAGTTCAAGAAGAAGAAGAACAAAGAAGAAGATTCTTTTAGAAGAAGAAGAAGAAGAAGAAGAAGAATTAGGTCTGAGTCAGAAGAAGAAGAAGAGTAGCCATTTTTGAAGAAGAAGAAGAAGAAGATAGAAGAAGAAGAAGAAGAAGAAGAAGAAGAAGAAGAAGAAGAAGAAGAAGAAAATGGAAGAAGTGAAATTAAAATCGAAGAAGAAGTAAGAAGAAGAAGAAGAAGAAGAAGAAGAAGAAGAAGAAGAAGAAGTCGGAAGAAGAAGAAGAAGAAGAAGAAGAAGAAGAGAAAAAAGGAAGAAGAAGAAGAAGAAGAAGAAGAAGAAGAAGAAGAAGAAGAAGAAGAAGAAGAAGAAGAAGAAGAAACTGTGCTGGTCACTGTCAAGAAGAAGGAAGAAGAAAGAAGAATAAACTATAAGAAGAAGAAGAAGAAGAAGAAGAAGAAGAAGAAGAAGAAGAAGAAGAAGAAAATGTTGAAGAAGAAGAAGAAGAAGAAGAAGAAGAAGAAGAAGAAGAAGAAGAGAAGAAGAAGAAGAAGAAGAAGAAGAAGAAGAAGAAGAAGAAGAAGAAGAAGAAGAAGAAGAAGAAGAAGAAGAAGAAGAAGAAGAAGAAGAAGAAGAAGAAGAAGAAGAAGAAGAAGAAGAAGAAGAAGAAGAAGAAGAAGAAGAAGAAGAAGAAGAAGAAGAAGAAGAAGAAAGAAGAAGAAGAAGAAGAAGAAGAAGAAGAAGAAGAAGAAGAAGAAGAAGAAGAAGAAGAAGAAGAAGAAGAAGAAGAAGAAGAAGAAGAAGAAGAAGAAGAAGAAGAAGAAGAAGAAGAAGAAGAAGAAGGAGAAGAAGAAGAAGAAGAAGAAGAAGAAGAAGAAGAAGAAGAAGAAGAAGAAGAAGAAGAAGAAGAAGAAGAAGAAGAAGAAGAAGAAGAAGAAGAAGAAGAAGAAGAAGAAGAAGAAGAAGAAGAAGAAGAAGAAGAAGAAGAAGAAGAAGAAGAAGAAGAAGAAGAAGAAGAAGAAGAAGAAGAAGAAGAAGAAGAAGAAGAAGAAGAAGAAGAAGAAGAAGAAGAAGAAGAAGAAGAAGAAGAAGAAGAAGAAGAAGAAGAAGAAGAAGAAGAAGAAGAAGAAGAAGAAGAAGAAGAAGAAGAAGAAGAAGAAGAAGAAGAAGAAGAAGAAGAAGAAGAAGAAGAAGAAGCAGAAGACATAAGAAGAGAAAAGAAGAAGAAGAAGAAGAAGAAGAAGAAGAAAAGAAGAAGAAGAAAGAAAAGAAAATGAGAAAAAGGAGATGAGGAGAGGAGGAGGGGGAGAGAAAATAAAGAAGGCAGAGAGTTTGTTGTAGATGCAGACTTGAAAAACAAAATCCGATTTAAGTTAATATAAATAACAAATCAGTGTGATACTTGAGAGTGAGAGTGACGGGTTAAGATGAGAACCGTCAGAAGACTGGGGTTCAAACGATGATGTGTAGAAGATTAGAGTAGCACACAGTTGTCATATTTCGCCTTTGACTTTACTCCACTGTGGCTCTTTCGTATTATCCATACTGTGATGGCTCACTGAGCTCAGGACAAATTCGAATAGATCCAATTACTGACAGATCGGTGGTGATTGATGACATATTTAATAATTCATCCATTCATCAAAAGTACTCTCAAACGGAGGTACATCTAGTAGACAGGACTAGGTCTACATAATGATAATAATACTAATACAAATTCAAATACAACAGTCTCTCGTCTATCTCTCCCCCAGCCCTCTCTCAGGGTTCCTGACCGAATTCTTGGCGTACGTCTCTTTCAAATCTCTTCCTATTCTCTGTCTCCCCCACAGAACACTAAAACAAGATCGCCCTGGCGACCTTATTTATTCCGGCATTGCGCAGACGTCTCAAAAAGCTTCTACGGCCGCGCCTACAAACACTATCCATATTCCAGCTGAGAGAGAGACCAGCCGTGACATAATATTGATACAATAAATACAGCATGGTCCAGCATTATGAAATGTACACCAGTGCATGGGGACAACATGGGCAACATTCTGACAAATTATCAATTTCTAACTAGCTTTAATTTCTACAAAAATACATTTAAGGATGAACTAATGAGTGTTAAGACCATTTTATAAACAAGTTGGTAAAACAGTTAAAACAAAAGGCTACAAAATAAAGATCGTTATGAAAATAATGTTAATAATGAGGTCTTTATCTCCCAATCCATGGATATCAATCGTTCATCCATCAATCTACTAATAATAGCCAGATAAATAAACTAAAACCATCAACACACTAGCACACTTTGCTAAACACATAGTAAAACTACTAAAACAATGCTTTCTACTGAATCAGAACTCCCGCACCCGAATTGGAAATGGCGTGACCTAATTAGAGCGACTGGAATACTAACATCGTCAAGTTATGTAGGTTTTGCCAATGATTTGGAAGAGGTCAAGAGGTGTTAAGATCAATTCCAAAATAGTGTCGCAGGAGCAAGAGTTACTTAAAGATTCACTTTTAATGGTCATTATATACATGTAATAATTGTATATTACACTTTGAAATTGTGGCTGTAGGAGATGTTTGAAGATTGATCTTTGCTAAGCTAAATAGGACGTATAATATAATATGTTTACTATGAGAATATCAAATACTGTTATTATATTTAACCATCGCCACTACCACCTATAACTATAACACCCTGATGAATATCGAGAACAGCCTCTTCTCATTGGCTGTGACTGTGACTGTGGAATCTGTTTACTAGGAAAAGAAACGGAGGAGAAAATAACTCTTCCGGGACAAGACACGGATTATAGATCCTCAAACGATAGAAACAAATTTGGAAATGAATCCCTGAGACCTTCTTCAATGCTCTCGGAGAAAAAGAAAAGAAAAGAAAAGAGTGTTTGGAATAAGTCCTATCTGATGGATTTTTAAAATAAAGAGAGCACAGTGATTTTACGATTTTCGTGTTGTCTTGTTTGCTCTGGGGCTGATGATTACACAAATAGGTTTTGACAGCTAGCAATATCATTTGGTTTTCATTATCACATCGGTAACAGGATAAATAACGCAGCGGGATCTCTTTTTCGACCAACTGCCGACTGTCGTGCAAAAGATAAATCGATTTTTGAGCTGGTGCGGTACAGATTCCGTTACTGATTTTTCTGGAAATAGAGAATCGATAACACACAACCGGGTTTCGTACTTTCCTGGAACTTACTTGGAACAAATCCAATACCGATAGGTCTAGAAGAACACGTCTCTGCTTGGAAGGCATAGCGGAGGTTGATGAGTAGGCCTAGAGGAATAAATTAGCTTCTGTTGGCATTGGTCGATAACGTTGCTGTTTGTTTGTTTTTGTTTTGCTGTTACGTTTTGCTGTTTTGGCAATTTTGGGTTGGGTTTGGAGGAAAAGGGAGTGGGGTGGGGTTAGTGTTTCAATTGTATTTTGCTTTGAATTTTCTTCTTTTCTTAAGGTAGATCTACAATTGTAAAAACCCAGTTAAAATAGTGCACTTCTTCCAAGAAGTAGAAGCTTTGGTAACAGTGAGAAAATACACACTCAAACTGCTGAAGTGAGATTACTTTACTCACCAATGTAGTTGTTTTCTTGTTTATTTATATAAAATTTTTTTCTTAAATGACCTGGATTTGCTTCCGAACAAATTTGCATCACTTGTGGACAATCCTAAACCCACAGACAATAAAAAATAGATTCAAGTCCACAGTCCCCTATGTGAGGTTATTTTAAAAATAAAAATATAGACAACACCAAATCACACTCTTAACAACGAGTATCAATATTTTCTTCCTGAACGTAGATATGGGTGATGGTTTATACGTTACATGTATACTCATGTATGTATTTCAAGTCCACGAACAGCATCTTGTTCAAGATATTCCCTGATATGGGAGTTGGGAAATCGATCAAGTATCGATCCGCCCTCCATCATCCCATTTACGAGGGCTGGACGAGCAATCGAAACAACTTTAAGAAAAAAACATTTTTAACCGTTTATCATTGAATGTTTATTTAACATGATATATAGGCCTGGTTGGTAATGCAATAAGAGAGATTAGAACGAAGACCTGCGGAGTTCTTTGATTTCTACAGAGAAATACAAGTTATCTTTGCCAAATGAGAGGTAGAGCATAGACGAAGACACATGTTAACTAAAATTTAAGTACAGGAATTGGTATCCAATGCACAGGTTTTAGATGGCATGCACATAAAAGAACTCCATCAAGAAGCCATTGATTAAATTTAAGTATCAGGAATTAAATTTCGAATACTACAACATCCAATGGTTTTTTTTAGTTCTTCTCGCTTTGTCAGACTCAGGAGGAAAGTTTGTTGTTGTTGATGTTGGTTCATGTCGGAGCAACAATGATGCGGATATCTTTCAACGATCCATGTTTGGCATAATAAGTCTTACATCTGAAACACTTGACATCCCTAAGGCATGATGCGCATCGAAGACAGAAGAAGATCAAGCTACCAAGAACAAGAAGAATAAGAAAAGAAGAAGAAGAAAAAGGAGAATAAGAATGAAGGCTAAATATAAGAAGAGGAATGCTTTTCCAATGAATAATAAGAAGAAGAAGAATAAGAATAATGAAGCCATTCTCTTTTCGACAACTTAAGACACGAAAAAAGAAGAAGAAGGAGAACAATCGAAGAAGAAGAAGTGCTCGAAAAGGAGTAGGCCTCTTTTTTGGTAGAATATCACAAATGTGGAGACTTCTGCTTCGAAGAAGAAGAAGAAGAAGAAAAGAATGGAAGAAGAAGAAGAAGAAACCAAACATTGAAGACAGACATGGAAGAAGAAGAAGAAGATCAAGAAGAAAAAGAAGAAGAAGAAGAAAAGAAGAAGAAGAAAATAATAAAAGAAGATGAAGAAGAAGAAGAAGAAGAAGAAGACGAAGAAGAAGAAGAAGAAGAAGAAGAAGAAGTCGTGTATCAAGAAGAAGAAGATCCAGAAAAATGATCAGAAGAAGAAGAAGGAATCAGGAGACCTAGAGGAAAGATAAATAACAAAAGTCGAAGAAATTGACCGATTTAAAAGAGCGCTAGTGACGTGAAAATACGCGACATGTGTGAAGATGCACTATTGTCACATTTCGCCTTGACTTTTCACTGTGGCTCTTTCAGCCAATGATGGCTCACAGCCTTAGACAAATCAATAGATCCAATTTCTTTGCTGGTGATTTTTTTAATAATTCATCCATTCATCAAAAGTACTTCTAGATTGGCATCTAGTAGACAGGAATAGTCTACATAATGATAATATTGTTTTGAACAACCTTGAGAATACAACAGTCTGATCGTCTCTTTCAAGATCTCTTCCTAGAGAAAGAGCCTCAGAGGGTTCCTGTGAGAGAGAGAGAGAGGGAGAGAGATGAGACAGAGATCAAGAAGGCGAGATATAGGCATTGCGCAGACGTCTCAAAAAGCTTCAGAGAGAGAACACTATCCATATTCCAGAGAGAGAGAGAGACAGAGTGACATAATATTGACAATAAAACAGCATGGTCCAGCATTATGAAATGTACACCAGTGCATGGGGACAACATGGGCAACATCTTATCCAATTTCTAACTAGTTTTATCTACACAAAATACATTTCCAATGTTGTGTTAAGACCAAAATTCAAGTTGGAAAACAGTTAAAACAAAAGGCTACAAAATAAAGATCGTCGAAAATAATGAATAATTTTTTATCTCTCCAATCCATGGATATCAATCGTTCATCCATCAAATCTACTAATCGCCACAAATGTTCCACTGACACTTTGCAAACGCTTTGCTACATAGTAAAACTACTAACAATGCTTTCTACTGAATCAGAACTCCCGCACCCGCGTCTCGTTGGATACCTACTTTAGCGCTGGACACATACTGTTAGTGTTACCAGGTCCTGCGTTCTTTGTTGTGGGTATCGGTGGGAATTGAAACGACAGGCTGGCTTTGAATTTTACTAGCAGCTTGGACCAGATGTGGATCATCTTGCCAAGAAATGGATTGGCTCGGTGGGCAAGACACCATTTGGTTAACGGCTCTAAATTATGTGTTCCCTTCTTCTTCAGATGTCGGCCAAATTGCTTGTTGTGGAATTGTTTGTATCCTCAACAAAAGTAAAAATACAAACTATTATAGAGGTACCATCTTTTGGTGTTATTGCCCCGGGACCCAGACTTGAATGTAGTCTGGTTTTGTGGTTCCTCCTAAAAGAATCTCTTTTGCAGTAGCATCTGTAGAAAAATAAAGATATAATTAACTAGCAGGATGCCTGGCTTCGCTCAGGTTTTATGACAGGGTAAATGAACAATCCTAACTCATAGACTACACTTTACAGTATTATTATCACTCCCGTCGCCAGACGGATGTTCATCGAACAGTTACCCACTGATTTTAGAATAATAATGTAGAGTAGAAGTAGAAGGCCAACCCAGAAGCGAAAATAGCACCAACCCAGAGTCTTGGTAAAGTCTATCACACAACTTGATGACGTAACAGGCTATGTATAAATTTATTTTTAAAACTTAAATCAATGGAGGAAATGAATTGCATCACTTGTACAAAAAAACCAAAAAATACAAAGAAGTAGAATTTGGGGTTATAGTAAAAATAGAGACAAAACTTGCACTCTTCCACCACTGCTAATATACCGTACAAAATTTGAAGACATATGGGTGAGTGGTTCAGAAGTTTTACGTGACCTAAGTTTTCAAGTCCACAAACATATATAGTATAGATAGATGATATCATAAAATCATTTCATTTAAGGCGTGCCTCGCCTCGGCCCTATCCCTTTAAGATATTTTCAGGAAAAAAACCACACCCCCCCTATCATTCCATTTCCGAGCTGGTGTAACAATAAAAGAGATTACAACGGAGACCTGCTCTTTGGGACGTAAAGCCACAAGTTATGCTTGTGCCAAATGAAGAAAAGTGGTTAAAATTGCAAAGATTTCACATCCAACTCAAGGAGGAGCCATTGATGGCAAGCAACATTTTGTATCAAGAAGCCGACTTCAAATTGGTTCGCTTTACTACAACTACAAGGGTTTCTTTTCAATAGTTCTTCTCGCTTTGTCAGACTCAGAGGGAAAGTTTGTTGTTGTTGATGTTGGTTCATGTCGGAGCAACAATGATGCGGATATCTTTCAACGATCCATGTTTGGCAGGCAGCTTACATCTGAAACACTTGACATCCCTAAGGCATGATGCCGCAAAGATATATCAAGCTACCTTTTACGTTTGTGGCTGATGATGCTTTTCCACTGAGAGACAATATCATGAAGTTCTCTTTTCGACAACTTACACACGAAAAGAGATTTTCAACAATCGTTTGTCTCGTGCTCGAAATTCAAGGCCTCTTTTGGTAGAATATCACAAATGTGGAGACTTCTGCTTCGACCAATGGACATGCAACCAAACATTGCAACAGACATGGTCAAGAGCGATCACGGTACTTCACAACTTTATAATAAAGTATGCATACATGAGCTTGTCGTTCACCGTGTGAATCCACGGATGATCAGTTCCAATCAGGAGACCTAGAGGAAAGACTTCACATAAGTCAAGAAATTGATGTACAAAGAGCGCTATGAAAAATACGCGACACGCTGATGCACTATTTCACATCACCTGACTGTTTCCTAAAACAGCCAATGTGTCACTACATCAATCTAATTTCTTTGCTGTATTTTTCTTCTTCTAGATTGGCACAGCTCTAAGAAATATTGTTTTGAACACACTTGAGAGAAAAGGAAAGAGAAGGGTGATAGATGAAGAGAGAGAGAGAGAGAAAGAGAGAGAGAGAGAGAGAGAGAGAGAGAGAGAGAGAGAGAGAGAGAGAGAGAGAGAGAGAGAGAGAGAGAGAGAGAGAGAGAGAGAGAGAGACAGAGAGACAGAGAGAGACAGAGAGACAGACAGACAGACAGACAGACAGACAGACAGACAGAGAGAAAAATATAAATAGACGAATTATCAACTTACCATCAATCTCAAGTTCACTCCAACTTCTTTCCAATTTTTGTTCACCAAAATTCAGTTCGAATAATGTTCATCCCCTTTGTCGTAGAAGTTTTTTTTCTTACAGCTTCATAGATTTTGCTTCCATGTTGTTCCTTGACCTTCTAGACAATGAGATTTAGTGCTGACAGGAAATGCTGATATGTCTGAGCAGGCATCGGGCAGGCATCGGACGACAGCCGTCTACACTGCGTTAGGCGCAATGTTGTTCATAGTGATTAAAATTCAGGCACGATTTTTTTGACGGCCTTGTGTCGTTGCCGGTCGATGTCGAGGTAGCTGTCCATACAAATACAAAATACAATATTATTTGGGCATGTGACTGTGGGCCTAGAATGGTGACACACACATACACACACACACACACACACACACACACACATATATACAGGTCTACCCATTCAGGGGGCGCACTGTTCATTATGTTAGAATTTTACTGGGCACAGCAAATAAGTGCACATTGTATAATGATGTATAGGACCAGTCATGCATTCAAAACCATGGTGTGTGTGTGTGTGTGTGTGTGTGTGTGCATAGAAAAAACCCTCAGAAATTTTAATAGAGAACGGCCATAAACGAGTTCGGGCTCTTAAAAAAGCGGACATGTTATTTACTAAGATCAAACTGATATTATTCATGAAAACAAAGGCAATACAAAATTTAAAAAATGAACAAACAAAAACAACGCGGCAACATGTAAAACTTAACTTAAAAAGAACACACAAAAGCAAAGTGACCCAACTCAACAACAATAAATTAACATTTTGTTCTGATTCAATTTCAAGGACAACTCCCCCCCCCCCCTCCCCACCCCCCGAAACCTAAATCCCTCATTAACTCGAGAAAGACATTTCTGCCTTTCGGTGGAGCAAGTTACCATTGCAGGGAAGGAAGGATCCAGAAAGGAGAGATGGAAAAAAAGAGTGGGGGAAATTGACAGAGAGAGAGAGAGAGAGAGAGAGAGAGAGAGAGAGAGAGAGAGAGAGAGAGAGAGAGAGACAGACAGACAGACAGACAGACAGACAGACAGACATATAGACAGACAGCCAGAGAGGGAGACAGACAGACATTACAGAAACACAGACATACAGAGAAATAGAGATAGACAGACAGACAGACAGACATACAGATAGATAAATAGACAGACGGACAGAGAGAGAGAGAGAGAGACAGATTTTTGACAGACAGACAGACAGAAAGAAACTTACAAATGACTGCCATAGACAGATGGACAGAGGGTGACAGAGACTGAGACAGATTTTTGACATAAAAAGACATTGCGGTGATCTCAGGGTGACAGACAACAGAAATATACAAAGACGAGATATATATATATTATATATATATATATATTTATATATAGATAGATAGATAGATATATAGATAGATAGATAGATAGATAGATAGATAGACAGATAGATAGGCAGATAGATAGATAGAGAGAGACAGACAGATAGACAGACAGACATACATAGACAGACAGCCAGAGAGAGAGAGAGAGACAGAGAGAAAGACAGACATACAGAGAGAAAGAGATAGATAAAGAGAGAGAGAGAGAGAGAGAGAGAGAGAGAGAGAGAGAGAGAGAGAGAGAGAGAGAGAGAGAGAGAGAAAGAGAGAGAGAGAGACAGAGAGAGAGAGAGACAGACAGACAGACAGACAGACAGACAGACAGAGACACAGACAGACAGACATACAGATAGATAAATAGACAGACGGACAGAGAGAACAGAGACAGATTTTTGTTTCATGGAAACTTACACTGTGCGCCATTGCGGTGATCTCAGGGTGACAGACAACAAGACATACAAAGACGAGATATATATATATTTATATATATATATATATATATATATATGTAGAGAGAGAGAGAGAGAGAGAGAGAGAGAGAGAGATAGATAGATAGAGTAGAGAGAGAGAGAGAGAGAGAGAGAGAGAGAGAGACAGGAGACAGAAGACAGAGAGACAGACATAGACAGACAGACAGACACAAAGACAGAGAGACACGGAGAGACAAAGACAGAGAGAAGAGAGAGAAGAGACAGAGAGAGAGAGAGTTCATAGAGACAAGACAAAGACAGAGACAGACAGACACAGACACAGAAATGGAGAGAGACAAAGATAAAGATAAACAGATATTTTTATATTCACTATGCAGATAAAGTAAAGAGAGGGATAGCCCGGGTGAAACAGACAGGGGCATACTGAATGACACGAAAGAAAGTTTGAGAAGCCATGGGATGAAATTGTGGAGAAAACCCAGCTTTAAATTGATGTTTTTGATCTTGCGAGTTCCCTTGGAAAACTCAGCCACAATGGAATGTGCGTACGCCGTGCGTATGCGCTGAGGTAAGTTGGACATTGCACTGTGTTGATGTCTCGCACACTACACACTACATTGTAACAAACTTAGAGTGGTGAGTGGTGACCTCGAGCGTCAGGCCTCCGGGTCAAAGCGTTGACAAAGAGAGAGGAAAGCAATTCACCGCGAACAAATTATACACGTCTTCACGGAATCTGGTCCAAAATATAGGCCTACCTTTCTTATTACTACAAGCATTATCGTCCAAACAGTAGTAGCCGAGGGGGCCTAGGTAGTAGCAATAGAGACAGATAGCCTGCACACACACACACACACACCCTCTCTCTCTCTCTCTCTCTCCTCCCAGTCTTTGACATGTCTTGCTGTTTTCTCTTAATTCACCATGCGGATTTATTCCTCCTTAATCGTCATTAATTTCCCTCAGATCATTTCTCTACATCTCCTTTATTCTGCTTTCCAACGCTCCTCCTTTTCACCTGTTAGTGGTTGTCTTCCTTTACTTCATAATCCACATTATCTATCTCGGTTTGACTATTTCGTCCGTCTTGCCTGTCTGTTTGCTTGCACGTCTCTCAATGTTTCCATGTATGTATGTCTCTCTCTCTCTGATTCTGTGTCTGTGTGTACTCTCTCTCTTCTCATGAGAGAGTGTCTGTATTATATTATGTCTCTCTCTCTCTCTCTCTCTCTCTCTCTCTCTCTCTCTCTCTCTCTCTCTCTCTCTCTCTCTCTCTCTCTCTCTCTCTCTCTCTTTCTACTCTTCATCACCGTCTTCATCATCCTCTTTTAGTCTGTATATTTTCTTTTTAAGTTTTTTTCTTATTCCTTTCTTTTCTTTCTCGCTTACTGTCATAAGTAAAAATGCACACAGGGACATACAATGTCTAATTGACCCCCCCCCCCCACCCCAAGTAAAATGTTATTGATTGAATGTTAGTGTAAATACTATTTTATGTAGATTAGACCTTGATCTATATCTCTAGTTATAGAATATATACACGATCGTGGACATTTAAAATAATGTTTGTTTGAACTGAATATTTCCTTGATCTTCTTCAAAGTAACGTTTTGCACTTGAGCTTTGAAAACTGCAACTGCAAGTACTACAATAACGTTTGCAGCATCAATTTAATGAACGTCGTTATTTTATGAATTTTGTTGTCGAGACAATACTAAAACAGTAAAAATGTAATACAAAGACGATGAAACCCTGTCACCTTCTTGATGTGTTGCAACATATAAATCTAGATCTAGATTGATTGATAATGCCTACACATGTAAAGTTGAATTACTATCTCAATTTGTGATATTGCGGAACAGAAGACAACAAAGATCAACCTCTCTAGATCTAGACTCTAGAATCTAGATAAAGATTAGATCTAGATCTAGATCTAGCTTTAACTTTATGGGATTTCTTTTTATTTCTAGATCTAGAAGAATCTAGATTTCTATGTCTAGATCCTGGCTTCTTCTAGGCTTACACAGCTATGAGATGATATAGTCTAGTAACGAAAACACTGATGAATAATGAATGAAGTATTGATTAATAATTGGTCTAGACTAGATCTGAATCTAGTGTTTTGAGCACACAAAATGTCAGTGATTGGCCCTGGGTTTACACAACTTATAGTTGCAGTCAGACATTGCTGTCCTTGGGCAAGAAGGCAATTTTACAACCTGATCCATCCTACTTGGAATCTTCAGAAGTAAAAATAGATTCTAAGAATTTAGTAATTAGGCTTAGATCTAGATCTATAATTTGTCTTGTTTTTGGTTTCACTTCCTCCGTCTTGTCAACTATTTTTAGGGAAGGATTTCCGGGTGATGAAATGGGAGGAATAAAACACCCTGGTGATTTTGTTCTTTTACATTAATTTAAGGATGAATGAAGTTTGTGCTTCTCATTACAATTACAAACCAGTCAAGGATGTAGTTTTATGGGGTGCCACTGACCTCACTGATGGTTTGAGCCAAGGCCACTCTTTATCAATAGATGAAGTGTCCAACTTCGTTGACTCGTGTTAATTTGATTGGCATCCATGTTTTTGATAATAGTGGAGATAATTATTATTAATTATGACATACTCTTTCAGATAAAGGGGCTTAGGGCCAGAGATTTATGTTCAATTTGATCAGATAGTGGACAAAACTGAATGTTAGCTGGTAGCTCAGGTCCAGATCCAAACTTCAGAAGAGGTAAAGCACAGATAGATCTAGATCTACTCTTCCAATAGAGATACCTAAGGCAGATTTTGGCTTGTCAAGGTGTTTATTTGAGAAATTTATGGACCTAGCAATATGATAGATTCCTTTTAAGTTTTCGTAATTGGTTTGAATTAATTTGTTATCTTTTATTCACATTTGAATAATGTCTTTCCTTGTTTCTCAAGAAAAATGCCAGACAAGGAAAGGGAAAATGTTGCTAATGGCACATGCCATCCCAGGATAACACAGGAATTCCTAGAGATAGCCGGGGTTCCTACTCCAGTTATCAAGCTAGGAAACTTTGGCCAGCAAAAGCAAAAAGATTTTAATGCTCATTATAACAGGTAGGCCTAGATTGAGTTTATCTAACAATGAGAAGTGCCTTAATTTTAGTCACAATGATTGATTCTGTGAATTCAGCTCACAAGTTAAAATTTGAAACATGTAGCCTGATCATAAGCACAGCTTTATCACATATATATATATACTATACGTTTTTTTTTATGGCTATTGACAAAAATGTTTCGTTTTTTCATCCATATTATTACTGTTATCACTGAGTGCCATTTTAGACCTAATCAAGAAAAGGCTTTAATTTGCAAGTGTTCAACATGTTTATATGACCTACCCACTATTTTTTCCCCTCTTTTTCTACTTTTTTTCTTCTTTTATTTTTGATCCAATTGGAAAATATTTTTGAGTATTTATTTCAGAAAAGACTTGGCCATTATACTATAGATTTATTGTTTTTCTGTTCTTATTTCCATATATATCAATATCATTTTGTTTGCGAATCTATCTTTCTATCAATCACCCTCTCTGTCCAATCTGTTTATTGATCAGTTCAGTGATCTTCAAAACTTTTTTTAGCTGTGTATAGAATAATAGTGTACACTTGAAACTGTTCTTCTAGATGCAACTGTGTCTTTGGGTAGTTAAGACTGCCTCTGTCTATGATCACATACTCTTAGTAGATTCCCCAGCAGGGTCGGCACCTCAGGACAGTTTAGAGTGCACGTTCCTTGATTAACAATCTTTTGAACTCACTGATATATTTCCCGCAATGTTATGTTTCCGATATAATATGATGAGGAGACTTCTTGGAAGTGCAAGACTGTGGTACGACAAGGACACATAATTATGGTGAAGATAGTAATAATGATAAATAATAATAATGAAGATATTGATGTTCCTTCCAACACAAACACATCAACAAAATCCACAAAACCGAAACAAACAATAAAAACATCGCACTAAAAGACTCTCCGGCTACACTTTGTGTACCGCATGTGTAGGCATATTCTTGAGTCTTTTGGTTTCCTACACATTGTTATACATGTAATGCGAGTGTGTTTATATGTCACAAGCATGCCTGTAAATAATGTTGGATTATCTTTCTTCTTTCTTTATCAGCTCTCATTCTACCTTTCGGTGTATGGGTTCAGATGCCCGAGATGATCTTTCTCCACGATGCCCTGTCCTGGCATTTTCTGTTTCCTTCCAAACATGTTAAATTTCTATGCTTCAATGCCTCTTTTATATCTTCTTCCCACTTTCTCCGAGGTCTGCCTTTTGGTCTTTTACCTTGGGCTTTACCACTGTATACTGATTTAGCTATTCTATTGTCTTTCATTCTGTTTACATGCCCAAACCATCTGAATTGATTTGTTTCTATCTTAGTTTCTATTCCATCTGCTTTGGTTTAATCTCTTAGTGTTGTGTTCCTGATTTTGTCTCTTTTAGTTTTCCCTACTAGTCTTCTTAGATATTTCATTTCAGCTGCCTGTACTCTACTGTATTCTGTATATTGTCTAAGGACCAAGTTTCACTGCCATAGAGGAGAGTAGTACAATAAACTGTGTTGTATGTACTGCCATTTGGGTTTTTGTTGACAACTCTTGTTTACATACAAATGCCGTTCCTAGATAGTTATATATTGCACTTGCCTTTTTGATTCTCTGGCTGATTTCTTCATTACTCATAGGTAATTGTAGCTTTGAAAACTTGTTCTAAATTCTCCCTGGCCAATTTAAGATTGTGTGTTTTGGCTTCCCTAGTTACTAGCATTGTTTTGGTTTTCGTTGCATTTACTCTCATTCCTCTTTTATTTAGTTCATTGTTCATAATGTTGATATTCGGCTGAAGGTCACTTTCTGATTTTCGAAACAGAACTGAATCATCGGCAAATGAAAGTATTGATACATTTACTGGTTTGAGCTTCCACATACCTACATTCATTTTTTTCATTTTTGAGGATGCCTTTGTGATAAACAAAAGAGGACTTAGGATACAACCCTGTCTGCAGCCCTATATCTATATCAAATTCAGCAGATATGTTTCCAGCTACTCTCACTGTAGATATGTTCCCAGCTACTCTCACTGCACATGTTGATTTATAGTAAAACTTTTAATGGCTTCTATTAAATTTTGCTCTACATTGTGTTCTTTTAAGGAATGCCATAGTTCGTTCCCTCCTCACAGTATCAAACGCCTTTTCTAGATCTATAAAACACAGGTGCAAGTCAATGTTTCTCTCAAGGAATTTGTCTATTATTTGTTTAATTGTAAATATGTGGTCTTGTACACTTCTTCCTGGTCTAGATCCACTCTGATGCTCTTCAATCTGATTCTCAACTCTTTCCTTAGTCTCATTTCCAGTATCCTAGAATACACTTTTCTTGGTATGCTCAGTACTGATATCCCTCTATAGTTTGATCATTCCATAGTTGATCCTTTCTTATGTATTGGAATGTTGGATTATGATTTCTCTTAATTCAGAAACCACTGTGTCGATTACGGATGATATTAAGTATGATTATTAGATTAAATTAGTACTCGATACTGAAGTTACGCTGGCTTTTGATTGTAATGACCGGAAATTGAGAAATCATATCTAGTAACAATAAGAAGGTTCATAGACCGCATGCAAACAATCTTTTTCCAATCAATAATAAAATACCGATTTGATCCAAGAGTTTCTCTGGTAAGAACCTAAGTCAGGTTATTTGAAATCTACATGCGGAAATATGGAGTTTGCTGAATTGTAAGCGGTCAAAGTTAATTATTATGAACGTTGTCAATGTATTATGTGGTTTCTATTGTCTACAATGGAACCTGTATAAAACAGAAACCTATATAAAACTAAAAATATGGCCACTTCCTTTTGATTTTGTTTTAGACAGGTTCGACTATATGAATATGACTATTTTCGGTGATTAGACCTGAACATGTTGATAAAGACGTTCCGCCATTTCTCTCAACCCTGTGGGAAATTAAAAACTAGAAACCACATGTTCAATTGACTGTAAGCTAGCATTGATGAGTAGAAAAGTAATAATAATAATATTGATAATGACAATAAGAATAATCCTATCATAAAAAAAGTACTTCAGGAAGCCCTTATTGTGCTTATCCAATGTTTATTAAATTTGCCATTGCTAACATCTTTTTTTAGGTGCAAAATGTATTGGGTTTTCAATCAAGTTTCCCATTTATCTAATTTTATTTTTTTAATCACATTCATCACACCCTCGCCACTTCCCTTGCAATCCCATACAGTCCAAAACAATGACCTAATTTTGCACAAATCTACATTTATGAAGATCAGAATCAGATTCACCAGGCAGTGGACAGGTAAGCACCCATAAGGGGAGTGGACAATCCTGCCCTCCATGAATCTACTGCTGCCTTGCAGGCGGGTCTTGGCTGACCTAAGGCTAAGGGAGTTAAACCTGGCAGAAAACAACCTGCTAACCTTGCAGGCGGGTCTTGGTTGACCAAAGGCTAAGGGAGTTAACTCTGACAGAAAATAACCAGGCCAAGTAGGGGGCCTTAAGGTGGCAGCCCCATCATCTACCTAGGGTACAATGGGCTAATCTCCTGCTTATCCAAAACCAAACTGATTCAGAGAAATAATTACAATATACCTGGCTTGACCTGTCAAAGTAGACATTTTGGCCATTACATAAACAAAGAAAGAAGGATAAGGAAAAGAAAATCTAGGATCAAATCACACTTTAATCTTCTCAGGAGTAAATGTCAAAAATAGAGCAGAAGTAGGCCTCCTAATGCATAAAAGGCATGAAAAGCTGCTAGAAAGTTGGAAATTTATAAGCCCACGTCTATTAGAGGTAAACATTAAACCAAAAGGAAGACAAATTAAATTATGAATAGCTGATGGACCAAACAAAGACGCCACTAAAGAAGAAAAAGTAACAAGTAGTCCAGAGGAGACATCTGAAAATGAGATATATCAATGGAAGAAATCATAAGAAAAGTGAAATTAGGAAAAGCCCCAGGAGCAGATGAAAAAACCAATGGAGAGAGGCAGACAAACTACTACATGCAATATGCCAACAAGCATGGAAATCCAAACAGGTGCCAGACAACTGGAAAAAGGGAACGGCAGTACCAATACATAAGAAAGGATCAACTATGGAATGCTCAAACTATAGAAGGATATCACTACTTAGCGTACCAGGAAAAGTGTATGCTAGGATTCTGGAAATGAGACTGAGGAAAAGAGTAGAGGATTAGATTGAAAAACATCAGAGTGGATTTATACCAGGAAGAAGTGTTCTAGACCACATATTTACAATTAGACAAATAATAGACAAATTCCTTGAGAGAAACATTGACTTGCACCTGTGTTTTATTGACTTACAAGAGGCATTTGACCTTGTGAGAAGGGACGAACTATGGCATTCCTTAAAAGAACACAATGCAGAGCAAAAATTAATAGAAGCCATTAAAAGTTTTTACAATAAATCAACATGTGCAGTCAGAGTAGCTGGAAATGTATCTGCAGAATTCGATGTAGATATAGGAGTAAGACAGGATTGTATCCTAAGTCCTCTTTTGTTCATCACATTTATAGATTTAGTCACAAATACATCCTCAAAAATGAACAATGAACTAAATAAAAGAGGAATGAGAGTAAATGCAATGAAAACCAAAACAATGCTAGTAACTAGGGAAGCTAATACAAAAAATCTTAAATTGGGCAGGGAGAATTTAGAACAAGTTTTCAAAGCTACAAGTACCTAGGAGTAATGATTAACTCAGAGGGAAAACTAAGAAAAGAAATCAGCCAGAAAATCCAAAAGGCAATGACAATTTACAACCATCTAGGAAAGGCATTTATAGGTAAACAAGAATTATCAACAAAAACTCAAATGGCAGTATACAACACAGTTTATTGTCTTACTCTCCTCTATGAGAGTGAAACCTGGACTTTAGACAGAAAGAGAATACAGTAGAGTACAGGCAGCTGAAATGAAATATCTAAGAAGAGAAGAAGGGAAAACTAAAAGAGACAAAAATCAGAAACACAGCAATAAGAGATCAAACAGGCAGCTGAAATGAAATATCTAAGAAGAGAAGAAGGAAAACTAAAAGAGACAACATCAGAAACATAGCAATAAGAGATCAAACCAAATTAAGATAAAAATAAATCAATTGAGAATGGTTTGGGCATGTAAACAAAATGAAAGACAATAGAATAGCTATATTAGTATACAGTGGTAAAGCCCAAGGTAAAAGACCAAAAGGCAGACCTCGGAGAAAGTGGGAAGAAGACATAAAAGAGGCATTAAAACATAGAAATTTAACATGTTTGGAAGGAAACAGAAAATGCCAGGACAGGACATCGTGAAGAAAGATCATCTCGGGCATATGAACCCATACACCGAAAGGTAGAATGGGAACTGATAAAGAAAGAAAGAAAAGTATCAGATTCAAAATAGAATGTGCTGGAACAAAAATTAAAAAAGAAACGATTATCATAACCAACCTAAAGACGTAGCTTGAGATCCATGTAGGTCTAGATTCTATCTGCAGCACAGTAAGATCTTATTGATTTAGTTAGATCTAGAAAAATCATTATCAACCAAAAGTTCTTTCTGTTTCAGATTAATGAATATTTTTGTATCAGTCATTTTACATTCCGCCTACATGATTAATTAATCTTCACTATGCTATTTTTGTAACTAATTATTTGTTTCAGGTGATAAGTAATTTTATATCAGTCGGGAAACAACAAAAAGTGGCTTCCTAATTGGATGGTCTCTTAGGTGAATACATAATGATCTAGCCTAGATAATCATGAGGTGTAGATCACTCTACTAAGACTTGAAGGCATTAGACAAGGAGCCTGAGTCCTTTTACACAGAGTGTTTCTTCATCACAATATGCTCTGGCTATTTTGGAGGCCACAATGGGGAAAGTTTCAATAAAATGTTCCAAATCCTTTCTGTAGGTAGTGGTGAAGAGGGTGTCTTGGAGGGAAAGTTTCAATAAAATATTTCAAATCCTTTCTCTAGGTAATGGTGAACAGGGTGTCTTGAGGCAAAGTTTCAATAAAATATTTCAAATCCTTTCTGTAGGTAGTGGTGAAGAGGGTGTTTGGAGGCCACAATGGGGAAAGTTTCAATATTTCAAATCCTTTCTGTAGGTAATGGTGAACAGGGTGTCTTGAAGGCCACAATGGGGAAAGTTTCAATAAAATATTTCAAATCCTTTCTGTAGGTAATGGTGAACAGGGTGTCTTGAAGGCCAAAATGGGGAAAGTTTCAATAAAATATTTCAAATCCTATCTGTAGGTAGTGGTGAACAGAAATGCGCATGACAATATATTTCAATGGAACAAGCATGTGTTAATATGATATATATCATGTCCGCTATTTTCCTTGTTTTGCTTCAGGAAATCCAGGACAGCCTAGCTATTATGAAGACTTTATGACAGAGCTACACAACCACAGTAATGGAGAAATTCCGGTCTGGACGGTGGGCCAAGCTGGACACACACGGCCTCCAGGACAATCTTTCGGCATTATGGACGTGTGTAAGTGGCTGCATTCTTTTCTTTTCTTTTTTCTGTCTGTTAACTCTTATCACCATTGACTTTTGAATTAAGCAGACCATTTGGCCTTAAGACAAACTGGCCTCTTAGCTGGAGGCCTTTCAAAGCAGCCTCTTAGGCATGATGATTGAAGAGGAAAATTTGTTACACAAAAAACCCCGGCCTCTTAGGCAAACTAATCTCTTAGGCATAGACCACTATACTTAGTTGGAAACAAATTGCTCCAGTGTATTTTGTGCAGAGCGATTCCCCGAATAGGAGCTGATGTCCATTACTAGAATATTTGAGTTACTTTTTCCTCCTTTTCTTAACCCTTTCCAGGCGGGTCCCGTATATTTGCATGCTGCTGGTCACTCTAAGCACACCTGCGCTTGTTGCGGTGCTGTACATTTGCATCACTCCCAGCCTTCCAGCAAGATTAAGCGTTAGTGGCGGGTCCCGTATTACTGCACTGCAGTGCACTCAAAGACAGGTTTTGAGAATGCCTTTATTCTGACCAATTACGCTGATCAACCCACGCCACGCCAAACAGAGAAAGTCTATTATTCTAAAAGGGTAAAAGTGGTAGTTTATTTCCGAGGCTAACACACACTCAATATATTTCTTATAAAGAGATACAACAACACACAGGAGCTCTATCTCAAATGCAGGCTCTGGACCCTCTGCAAAGTGAACAAAACCAAAGACTCTTGTCTTCCTTATGACCGACACAACTTCTGGACAGATGTCAATTACTTTAGCAAGAAGCTCCACCCACAAGCAAGAAATAGTGATTGATATAAATAAAAGATATCAGTTGCCAATCACATTGCACACCTAAGGTTAGCCTGAATGGAGGGCGTGACCTTGAGTCAATAGAAAGAAACCATGTTTAGGGTTAACCAATCAGGGGGAACATTGTGTTGATGGTTATATTGTCAAATGTCACATACGTCAATATCTCTCCACCTCTTTTTCACATAAGAATGAAGAGATTAGAGTGTTGAAAGTACAGGGAAAAATCGTAGCTTTCATCTGAGTTCAGTGACCAGCAACAAAGGAACTCTGATCTCTCAAACAGGTCCATTTCACATGGTCATGTTGACTTGTGGTATCTGGACAAGAGGAAGGGCGGCTATTTGAAGTGTATAGACAATAGAAACTACAAGTAAAAGAGTCTATCTTCCTACTGTATAGAAAGGAGGGAGACTTACATCTAGAAGTTGGGGAAGATGTGAAAAACCACTGGATTGCATAAGGGGTGGGGGCTGTTTGGGAGGAGGTGGACTACTATTGAACTGTAGGAAGGGAACAGCCAAGAATACAAAACGATGGTCACTCATGTTATTGTAAATGAGAAGAGAGGGTGATACTTGTTATAGACATAGGGTAGGGAGGGAGTTTTCAAAAAGCATGGGAAGCATGGGAGAGGTGTTAGGTCTGGGATAGAGCGTGTTGCCACAGCTGGGGCAGCACACACTCGGAAAGCAATAACCGGGGCCTGTTTCTTTCATCATGGGAATGTGTTACCTATGCACACTGGACTCGGTCATGGGATTGGCAGAAGGCGGTTGGACATTTCCTCTAGTATTAGTATTATAGTTCCATCATTTTATTTAGATGTGAGAATGAAATTGATTCCTTTTAGAAATAAAGATATAATATAATGATGTTTTTCATTGAACCTCTACTACCTAAAACTCAACACAGCCAACCACGCTATTATTGAATGACTGGAGTAAAGCCTGACCATGCAGCCACGTGCCCCCCCCCCCCCTCCCCACCTCCATCTCTCTCTCTCTCTCTCTCTCTCTCTCTCTCTCTCTCGCCCTCTCTCTCATTTTCTTCTCTCCTCTCTATTCGTCTCTCTTTATCTTCCTCATTCTCTTTATGTCTCCTATTTGTTTCCTGTCCTCTTTCTCTCTCCTTTATCCCTCCCTCCTCCCTCCCTCTCCCTCCCTCCCTCTCCTCTTATGGCAGTTGTATTTCGTTTTCTTCTTTTTTTTTGGTCTTTTCTTTTGTTTATTGTTGTTATGAGGCTTTATCTCCCATTGATGAACATTGCTCTGATGGGTCGTCCCAATGGCTCTATTAGTATTAGTTTCTCCAGCATTGTTTACTGTTTATGTGTTTCTATGTCTCCTTGTTGCTTATGAAGGTTGGGCGCACTGAAGATTTCTCGGGCCTGACCCGTTTTCTATCTTTTAGTATTATACTTATACCTTTCATATTCCTCTTCTTAGTAATGGGCCAACTGCAGTATTATTCCTTTTTATGTTTAATAAAAGTAGGCTGTAATAGATGTTATTGTTAGTAAACAATGCAATATAAACACAATGACAATAATAACAAAAGGAATTGTCCGCTATGTCACCTCACTCAACGAAGATCAAATAACAATCACAATAATCACAGATCTCTTATGCGGCAGCCTTGTAGAAAACTAACGGTGCCACGTGCGGAAGCCTCGTACACAGCGGAACAAGATTATTGACCCATATTGAGGTCAGCCGGCAGGTTAACCTTACAAGAGTTAAACTGTAAGAGTTCCAGTGCTCAACTCAAAGTGAGGCTTACTGAAACCTAGTGTTGTGAGCAAATTGCTCACTGGTTCAAGCCCCATGGCTAGCACAGGTGGGATTTTTTTTCACAACGTTGTACTCTTTAGGAAAGGTTTCTATTTTTGTTCACTTTACTTAGGTGTGAATGAGTACTCAGCTAAAGGTAGAGAAAGATCTTATCAGAATGCTAGACCGTTTAACAGGCTTTTGCACTGTACTGCTACCTGGGAGTTGATATTCCTCTTCATTGAAATGTCTGCTGGGGGATAAATGATGTAAAATCGGTGAGCCTGCTCTAACAGATAAAAATCTTCCTCCTTTTCAAAAGTTTTTTTTTCAATAAAAAATTAGGCTGTAAAATAGAATGTTTCAATATAAACACAATGACAATAATAACAAAAGGAATTTGTGTTAGCTATGTCACCTCACTCAACAAATGTAGATATTTATAACAATCACAACAAAGATAAATAACAGAATAATCAAATACGTCAGCCCCGGGGAGGGGGGAGAGAAAACTAAATGCTTGGAGCCTTCACAGGTGGAACAAGATTATTGACCCATCAGGTTCAACACATTTTAACATAAATCATTCATTCTCCATTCATCAATTTTCGTTGCTTTTTTTCACAAACATTTGTAAAAGGACACAATGCATTTCAAAATGTTGAGGAAGGCTTGTGCACTGTCTTTGGGAGTAGATCTTTGAATGAAATGGTCTGCTGGGGGACATTCACCTTCATGTTATCAGACTTTTCAATGAAGATCTATTTATTTAGAGAGTCCTTTTATTGGTACTTTTAGTTTGATCCCCTTTTTATTTGAATTTATGATACCACTATAATGCTGATTAAATTTACCTGGATTGTATTAACATTCTTCAATTAATTAATCTAAAAAGAAATTATATGGCAAATTTTCTGTAAGAAATAAGAACATTGCTTAAATTAAAAACAAATTTAACTTATTCTCTAGGAGGAATATATACATTTATAAAGATAAGTAAGTTAGTAAATAGATAGTGTGGTCGAAACAATACAATTTAATGACAAATAGCTGCCAATCAAATTTTCATAAATCATTCATTCTCCATTCATCAATTTTCGTTGCTTTAACATTTGTAAAACACAATGCATTTCAAAGAGTGCTAGATCCAAGTAACTGTATTTACTTTTTCAAGAAACTTGCCATTTTATTAAGTGAACATACAATTGCATAGCTGCCAATCAGTATGTCAAAAACGTTAAGAGTCTATAGACTTTGTTAACGGCAGAAAAACAATTAGGTGAAAGTCTGGAGACGCCATTCTGAGTTGGCACAACTAAAGTCATACTTTGCTAGGAAGACAGCAATTAACAGATTTTGTTTGGTTGTTTTGCCGTAAATGGGATCATTTTCAGTTAAATTCAGACCGTCATGCATGGTAGAATTAGTCTGCACAGTCAGAGTCTGTTTTTCAACTTGAAATGGTTGGCAACTATGTAATGGATGTTCATCTTGGAATGTCATTCGGGCACAGTGTCTTCCTGTCTATCTGTCTATTTATCTATCTATTTAATCTATCTATTCTTTCCCCAAATTCACCACTGACGTGTTTCTCTTCTTTTTCCTCTTGACTGCAGGTTTAGCAGACGAGAAGAAATTTGGACTAGAAGCTCAGATAAATCACAAACTTCGCTTCATTGAAGACAATGTTCCTCAAGACACACAGCTAGTCCTCATCGGTCATTCTATTGGCTGTTATATGATTCTCAACATGTTGGATTCACTGCCAACAGAGAGGGTTTTACGTTGCTTTATGTTAATGCCGACTATAGAACGCATGGCTGTGTCTCCCAATGGGTTACGGATGACTCCGGTGCTTCGATATTTCCGTTGGCTCATCGTCCTTTGTGCCTTTTTCCTTTTTCTCATTCCTCGGCCAATCCGCTCAAAACTTGTTAGTTGGTACCATCGGGACATTGATTACCCGCCATGCGTTCATCGCTCTATGCTCAACACAGTTACTCCCTGGACTGCCAATTATTCAACGTTCCTTGGAAAATTGGAGATGAATAAAGTGACTGACCTCCAGAAAGATTTAATCAAAAAGTATTCCGAGAAACTCAGTTTTTACTATGGGACAAAAGATGACTGGACCCCTATACAGTACTACTACGACTTCAAGGCAGAATTTCCGGAAGTTGATGCCAGATTGTGTGGTTTGAATTTGAAACATGCCTTTGTTTTGGAGAGACAAGAAGGGGAAGATATGGCGAAGATAGTTTGGCAGTGGCTGGAGACCCATCATGACAATGTTTTACCATACACTGCAAAGATAAGCAATAACCATGACAATTGAGGATTTTGTATATAATTATTTTAGGTGAATGATACAACAATTGCCTTTTTAAAAATCTTTTTTAGAACATTTCTGATCTTAATTCTTAGTTTTAATTGTTTCGGGTTTTTTTACACTCATTGGCTGTGAGTTGATCTCAGTGTCAGTAGTTCAGATTTGTGATTTGATAGTAAGTGAAATTCACTGTAGTGTTCAACAATTATTTCCGTGCAATTCACTGCTAAGTGAGAGTGATTGTGAGGTGAAAAATGATCAGAGCTTCCAACCCAAGCCCCTGAAACAGAAAAAGGAGAAATTGCTTGCCAAAAAGAGGAAGATAAAATTTGGAGAAAAAAAGTACAATTTGAAAATGTTAACAATATTTAATGTGGACAGTGCATGTGATGATGGTCAATCACATTTTTTAAAATTCACTTGATTACAAGTACGTTCCTCAAAAGAAAATAGTAAAATAAGGAATTACAGGATCACAAGGGCGTCAGTTAAGGCAAGTAAGTGAAATCGTCACACAGAGTTTCTGTGTCATCCATATTGTGTCTTCCGTTTATAGCGAAACGATCGAGATGCACAGATATTTTGGTTACCAACCCGACTTGGGCGCACAATATAAAAATAAATCCATACAACTCCTCTTGTGTAGCAGTAGGTTGGCAACACTGCATGAAGAGTTAAAGTGCAAAGTGAGACATAAGCTACAGTCTTATTTTGAAATATTTTACGTTGAAAATTATAAATGACTCACAATGATCTATAAGCTTAGATTTACAGCGGTCTCCTCGCATGAGAAAGATATTAAATAAGGGCTGTCGTAAGTAATAGATTTTTTAAACAGATAGAGTGAACTGTAAACTATGCTGTGATATAAATATATAAAATTTGTAAAATTGGCGCATGTCTCACTTTGCATATATATAAACTCTTCAATATATATATTGTACTATCCGTATAAAGCGCACCGACCCTAATATGCGCACTCCTCATTTTTTTTTAGAAGAATGGAGCTTAATTTCTCAAATAAAAGTAAACGAATGTGGTGATAGATGGAAGAAGAAACCACATTTCACACCTCCATTGTTCATATCAAATCCCCTAAAGCAACACATCAAACGAAATGAAAACTACCGGTATATCATATGAGGGAAAGAAATCAATGAAGTAAAAATTATTTCCCGCCCCAGTCGGCCTCTCCATCCACCCTCACCACCATTACTCTTCCAACAACAAAATATTGTGAAATCGAAGAGGCATGTCAGCTTGACACCTTGCGCTTTAACACGGGATGCGTAGTGGGATGAAGCCAGCATTTATTCAGCATGTTACATGTTGTACAATTTTTCAGCCTACATGAGATTGACATGTGGTGGAGTAGATTATAGAACCTTGTGACATTAGTAACAAACATTACAAGTTTTGATGCATTTGGATTTACTCGGGCGAGCATGACATACACTCACAATCTTACATGGCGCACACTTGTTTGCATCACAATACAATAGGACTAAAACACAGTTCAAGTTGAGTTCAATATCTCTCCGCTTCCATCCCCATCCCACCCTATGATTCCTCAAAGCAATTATCGATTGATAAAGTCACAGCATCGTTTGCGCTAGCAGGGAGGAAGACATACTATCCTGAACTTTTTTACGTCATTATGCTTGAGCGTGTGACCATAAAAGAAAAAGGAACAAATAAATGAATAGTCGGAAAGAGGAGCAATTCACAGATGAAAACGGAAACTCATAATTCAGTTTGTTTTATGCATGCATGCATGTCAAACCAATCATAAAAAACAACGCAATGGGTAATTGTTAGCATTGAACAAAGAAATTAGAAGTAAGGTCATAAAGGTATTCAATGCACCCCTGGCTCCATTTTTCTAAGTGCGCCATGTGCTTAATAGGGAAAATGATGCAATATTCTTTTTTCAACGATTCGATGCAATTTTTAATTTTTATTTAAAGGTAACTTTGATATTATCCATAAGCCCCCCCCCCCCCCCCCGTGTTTACATGAAGAAATGAAGGATAAACTACTATGTTGCTGAGACATACAATTCATTCCATAAGTTAAGGGCTTCAATTAAAGTGGACTGGAGTTTCAATGTAAAAGAGTACATTATTTATGCAAATTATTTTGTCCTCTTTTTTTTTCCCTTTTGCTAAGAGTTAATGGTGTACTTTGAGAAACATGGCATTCATTGAGTTTGTGACTTGATATCTGATGTCAACTTGTTATGATTGAAATTCAAAAGGTTTATACTGTTATTATTATTGTTGTTATTATATTTATTACTATTATTATTATTATTATTATTATTATTATTATTATTATTATTATTATTATTATTATTATTATTATTATTATTATTATTATCATAACTTCAAAGTCTAAGATACTTTGTTTTAGAACATTGTTGTTACGGATAACCTGATCATGGGTACAGAATTATATCCGCCGTACTGAAGATTCAAGAACCTATCAGGAGATAAAAAGAACAATTGATGGCTTTACCCCATGTCTCTAATTTACCAGTTATAAAGGAATGAAATTTAAACATAATTTTTGTCACATATGAAGAGTGTTTAAACATTTAAAGTTCAAAATACATTTGAATTATGAGTGTCTTTACGATCTGTGTCTAAATCACATTTCCCAATTTTCAGAATAAGGTAGAATGAATTCTGCCGTGACGTCATGTCTTTTGAAGTAATGTTTGACATTAACTGTTGTAGCTCGCATGTGAATTACATGACATTAAAAATCCAACTGACATATATTTATAAGGATTTTAAATGTTTCACCTTATAAGCGTCAATAAAGATTATCAACTATAAAACTATTACTTATAGTATAAGCACAATAATTCTCTTCACTCTCTCCAAGTGTGACTGAATTGCTTCCAGAGGGCTGAGTTGCTACCTCTTTATGGTATGAAGATAAAAATGCTTTAAAGTTACTTTGCTTTTCTTTGTTCTTAATACGTATATCATATCGTCAGTGAAACTGTCGAAGTCTAAATGCGTAAGTCCACGATATAATATGGGATATGAGATTTGTCCTTAAAATGATCAAACACGTGCTTCTTTCATGTCCTTTTGGAGGCCTTGATATGAACCAATAAAAAAAGCTCATTTTACGCATATGATCCAAACAAAATTCCCACTTTTAAGTCCAAAACCATAGCATAGAGTTTGATTATTTATGACACTGTTTGCTTCTCCTGAAAAAAACGTCAGGCGGACTTACATGTTTAGACAGTGTCTTTCACCGACGTTACGTATCTCTATGTGCCAAACCCCAGTTACTCATGCACTCATCAAGTCAAGCAAGAAAAACTCAGGGGACAGACAGACATACGATGTAGTCTTCCTAAATGTCTTAAACCGTTTTTTAACACAATCCATGTTCATTTTTATACAATGGTATTGGTATGATGCAATTTTACTGTGATATTTTTTTGCCATGAAATATGATTGTCATTGTCACATTGTCAGGCAAGGTTGTCTGAAGTTCCACCTGATTAGGTGAGCTCTTGAATGAATGATTTTTTTTTAAAAAGGTGTTATTTTAACATTATCACAAAGGAATATTAAAATTCATTGTCGTTGATTGAACGGAACCACAGAATGTATGGCATTATTGTCACATGATTTCTTACTTATACGGTAGAATTTTTGCAATCTATGTTATTGTTGTTGTTTCATTACAAGTAAGGATTTTGGTTCCTTCAAGATCTACAGGCCCATGGAACTAAAGCTTGTCTTGGTTTCCGCACTTTTAAGCGAAACTGGTCGTCAGTTGTTGTCTTTCCCCACCATTTATAAGTGGTATCCATTGACTTCTGGGTGTAATAGGGAAAGACGTGTTACAATATTACCATACACATCTTTCCTTTAGAAGCAACGCCGGACCTTGACCTAGTTGGACTCGTCGTAATTCTGAGTGTTTACCACTGGACCATCAAGGCCACCTCAGAGTTTTGTGTACGACTCAAAAGATTGTTCAGAGAAAATAATCTCTCTTATAATATGATAATATGTATGTGAACAAGTGTGTGCTGGATGAGGACCTTTGAGTTCTTAAATTGGTCTTCAACAACTCCAGGTTTTAGCACTAGTACTGCTAGTAGTGCTAGATCAAACCTAGCTAACAAGCATCAGGGCCTGATTTTTTACTAGAGGAACATTTTAGAAATTTCCATGCAAGGTGAAGGAAACTGTACCCCAGGACTACTGTAGCCATCATTCGTGATGAGAATCAAAATCAAAACGTCTCTTACTTACATGGAAATGAAAACCTGTAATCATTTACCCCTTGACTTAAAGGACCACAAATACATAGTTTTTTTTTTTCCCCTTTGATTTTACATACCCACATCCACAACTAAGGTGATCTCAGAGTATTTGGTAGGATTTTTATTTTTGCCTTGACTGCCTGCCCTGTAAAAAGTTAAAGGATCTTTAACATGCAGGGTGTTGTGATCTGCACACAGGAACTCCTTTTTATTGTCTGCTCTGATGGAATTAGGTGTCAGTCCATCTACTTGGACCAGATGGATGGTTTTTACTCGAAGAAACTTTTGAAAAATGTCGGGCACAAACTCACAACCTTTTGAATGAGAGACCAACACCTTATCATGGGAGCAAATGGCTTAGTTGTTAATCTGATAAAAAAAAAATTGATGTATAGTCTGTATGTAACCCAGCATAAGTACAGGCTCACTGTCTCTACATCATTCATTCCTCAACAAATCATTTATTTCAAAGTCTTTGAGTCCTCAACTCTTTCTTTTTCGACTTTTTCTCCTCCACTTTCTTCTTCTACAGGTGGTTTGCAAGTGCTACTGGTATGTCACACTTCTTTCCTTTCATTCTTTCTTATGTTTCTCATCCTGCTATTTCCTTTTTATGTGCTTACTAAGGATAAAATATGTAGAAACACATATTGCTTTACACAGAAAACAAAAGACAAGGAAGGAAGAAAACATAATATTGGAATCGAAATGGCTTTTGTATTTATTCATGGATACATTTCACAAATTAAAAAAAGATAAATGCTTGAATTGCTCTTGTCATTTTCAAAATATTACATGTACATATTACTAAATATTACATGTACATATTACTAAATATTACAGAGGTAAACCATAACCAAACAAATGTTGCCCAAAAATCTGAAAACTAAACTTCACAATGTAAAATCATAAGATATTCTCTACCTGAGAAATGTGTGGTATGATATACAACTCCAAAAATTTGAAAATCATACAATAGAAGAAATGAGGCTCAGTTTTTGTCTTCTACAATGTTTTCTTTATAATAATAATATAAATTATAAATACATGATGACAAACAAGCATGGGATTTCAACTTTTAACATTTAACAATAAATTCAAATAAACCAAAAATAAAGTTATGTACTCTAAAATCAGATTACATAGGAAATAGAAGATTACAATATGTCAAATATGTGTCGATGATCATGTCCTCATTTTAATTTTAAACCCATCAAAAGGAAAAGAAAAGTATATGACTGCAAATGCAGTGGCTTAACTTTCACCTCATTCGTTTACTGGAAATCACTCAGCTTATAGAAGTGGTGGGAGTTTTACATAATCTCTAGTTGACATCGGAGTGACACCAATCCACTCCCCACTCACTTCCATAGCCACCTCATGGAGGCTTTGATCTTTGTGCAGCACTAAAATCATTCCTGTTTTTCACTCACTGATTCCACTCAGCATCACAAGATTTGAAAACAACTCAGTGGAAAGTCGCAATCCTGCTCAAACTCAAACGTTATTTTTTACAACGTCGTATTTGAATTTTGTAACTTGAGTTAACCCCGGGTGCGAAGGATTTCCAATTTTTAGTTAATTTCCATCTAGAGGGGAACAGGCTGCAAGGCCAACACAAACTGAGCCTACATTCTTAATATGGGGTCATTGGTCATACGTGTGTCTCGAATACGAGGCACTTCTGACTGCATTATCTACTCTTCCAAAATCACATAAGACAGAGAAGCCATTACACTTGAGCCTTCCTCCACTATTCTTCAAGTTAAAGCAGAAAAAAAGAATATCATGGCGGAAACTCTTCAGGTAATGTTATAAATTACATAAAGCACCTGCTTCTCAGCAGTCACCTCCCTCAATGGATAAATATTAAAATCGTAAGGCACCACAGTAGTTCAAATTGATTGCATTATGCATGTACTATAGTATTGCGGTAGTATTTTGAATTTGAAGGCAATATTGGCGAAATTAATGTTGTGAGAGTGTAACCCCGACAACACTGGTTAAAAAACCTGGCTGACCTACTCTCTTTTTTCCCCACGATATTCCCTTAATGAAAAAAGACAGAGGGATCAAAACCTTGCAACTTGTCATACTTTGCTATTGGTTTAGTCTTGGAGCCCAGCAGCATCCAGTCGTCATGGCAATGACAACAAATATAACATACATATTTATACATACACTCAAACCTCGTTATACCGTGAACAGTTGTGCCAGTGGTAACTTGGCTTTATAACAAAAATGCCCTTTTTCAGTATTATTATATGGGGGAAGATAATCATAATCAATATTTGACTAATTATGGAAAAAACATGATAACTGACATGATAATGTAGGTCCACTGCATGTGAAAGAGTTATTGTAGTATGTATTAACATAGTAATCTCTTACGTAGTCTAGAAAAAAAACATTGACAAAAACATCCCAAACTTAAAATGGATTAGTCTATCTAAGTTATAATACTATTTTAAAGCCTTATCCTCGCCTCTCAATGGGACCCAGTCAGAGCGATGCCTACCCAACCAAGCTATTGTCAATGAATGTCAGGATGATACAATGGGTGGGGTATAATGAGGTTTGAGTGTAGTTGCTTTTTTTTAATGAACAAAATCATTTTTGAATGGCATCAAAACAAAATTGTACAAAATCACACTCATTGTGTGGTCATATTATATATTGTTGGTGAAATTCTCTTGATTTTCCTGTAACACCTTCTTTCACTTTTTTGTCCTGCACTCTAGAGGGGAATCCCCCACATTATATGTGATGTGATGGGTGGGTAGAGAACATGACCAAGAAAAAGTAAATTTTTAAATATTTACTTTATACAAAAGAAAGTCGTTGGTCACAGGTTTATGACATTCCAAAACTGGCTTAGATCTAGATTGAGGGGTGTCTGCAACTCATTTTTTTTCTTTCCTGTAAAATTTTACAAACTCGGCTGACTTGTGTGGTTAGAGGTAGATATTGACAAGACTATTCAACAATATATTTGATTATTTTCACTCAAGGACTTACGGTCACAGGACTGTCCTCGTACTGTTTGTAAGTTTGTTTCTCTGGGCTTTGTGATGGGACTTTAACGACAAACTTTATATTCAAAACATGATTCAGATAATGATAATGAACACATTGGGAATATAAAGTCAACAAAAAAGAAAGTCAGAAATCAGGAATCTGAGAAGTGACACAGCACCTGTTTTGTTTTTTTTTAGATTTAATGAAATCAAAGGTTTGAGAAACTCACAAAAGTGGTTTTAGGTTTTTTTAAATAAAAACACAAACTATTTTTCACAATTTGCATGTCATTAGCAGAACACTATTAGTATTAGTACTAAATTTTTTTAAAGTTTTCCCTGAGCAATTCTTTGACAATTCCGTCCTCATCGTTTAATTTTAAAGTTAATTTACAATTGGATAGGGGAAAGGGTGATTTCAAAGATTTATGCACAGTCATCCCTTTAGAACTGACCTCTTTGACAATTCCGTTTTAAAGTTACAAGAAAAACGGAAAAGAGAGAACTTTGAAATTAAAAATGGTTCCTTGAAAGCTGTAAATAGAGATAAACTAAGAATGCTTGATATAAAATTTTGCTTACAATAAGAAGCAGCCATCAGGATCGTGGCAGACTTGACTGCTTCAATCAAATGAAAATAGAATCACACTGTCAAAAAAGAACAAAACGAAGACAAAATCTGACATTTTCCCCCTTTCCCCCCTCTCCTTTCTTGCATTTTTGAATTTTTACATGTTTTCAAGTATAACGTATACATCATGTAGTTTAAAATGGGTAAATATTCAATAATGAGACTGAAAACATTTTTGTTGAATTGGAATTTATCCCGTCCACCATATGCGGTGATATAAGGGTAAATTAAAAGGAAACAGCAGGGTAAATAAAGATGTGAAAGAAAAGAAGTAGGACCTACCAGCAGCTTCCATCAACTACTCCCCTGGAAACATGACAAAAGCAAACCAAAAGAGCACCTAAATTTGTGGAGAATTATTCTTTCTCATTAATATCAGTGAATTAAATTGGACAGATCGCTGAAAAGAGTAAGAATGGTTACATAATTATAACAAATAGCAAAGACAGAGTTGTGAAAACAAGCTAGCTAGTAAAAAATACATATACAAACATATATTGACGGCGAAAGTCACAAACCGTGTACAACCAATTTTGGATGTTTTGAAAAAATCTAAGAAAAAGATGCTGTGCATTTCAATCTATTTTCATATCATAGACATGCAAGATTTGCAAGTGTCAAAAACTAGACCCAATGAGGATACACGGATTGCTTATAATATATACAGGTTTCTATTGGTTCTTGTGCCACGGAATCCTAATTAAACGAAGTATAAGGGCTTCCTAATGTTAAAAAGCCGAAAAAAAGGTATTACTTATTTTAGACTTACACGGTTTGCGACTTTCACCGTTAATATCTAATTAATAATACATGCATGTACAACATGTAAAAACATGATCAATGATATAGTTCTCCCCCCCCACTTTCCCTTAAAATCCCATAAAATTAACTTATGATGACAATGTTGGTTGAAGTATTTATCATGATGTCAACAGGAGACAAGAAAAGTCAGATGGCATGTGTCAACAAGAGACAAGAAAAGTCAGATGGCAGATGTCAACAAGAGACAAGAAAAATCTGATGGCAGATGTCAACAAGAGGCAAAAAAAGTCAAAAAGGGAATATCAAACAACCAACTCAAACTCTTTGAAGGACAATGGCGTATTAGTGGAAATTATATCTTACAACAGGTGGTGATGTAAATGTATGCATAAACAAATGAGTGCATACCCGATTCTATGTAAACAAATGAGTGCATAACCGGACTCTATGTAAACAAATGAGTGCATAACCAGACTCTATGTAAACAAATGAGTGCATAACCAGACTCTATGTAAACAAATGAGTGCATAACCAGACTCTATGTAAACAAATGAGTGCATAACCAGACTCTATGTAAACAAATGAGTGCATAACCAGACTCTATGTAAACAAATGAGTGCACAACCAGACTCTATGTAAACAAATGAGTGCATAACCAGACTCTATGTAAACAAATGAGTGCATAACCAGACTCTATGTAAACAAATGAGTGCAGGCTCTACCATTCTTTTCGTACACAGAAGATCTCATTCTGTTTAATTCTTTTATAATTTATAGTTTCATCATACATAACAAATACAAATGGTGATATTGGGGAAATAAGATGAACTGATATCTCGGCACTGAGAACAGACTAGATAGTACTAGTAGAGTGTCACTGTCACTTTCAACAATAAATAGAACAACAAATGCAGGTTCCTTCAAGTTGTAGAGATCATTCATAAATATACTACCTCACACGTACATATATATATATATATCCATCTGATAACAGTATATTATAACAATTATTGAGCAAAAAGGAAAACGGTTTAAAAAATAGATCTTGTTTGGTTTCATTCTTATAAATATTTTGGTAGAGAAATAAAACAAAATGAGAGAGAAAGAGAGAGCGGACAACAACACGGCTTCCTATATTCTATCTTAAACTACAACCAAGTAGTAGTTCAAGTTGTTTACAGTTGGAATGTGTGTACACTGTGTCCCACACTCATGTAACAAACGGCTTTGATTTTATATTTTGATTTGATTATACCTACATCCATAACTAAGGTAATCTTGAGGTTTTTTTATAGGATTTAAATTTTGCTCAGACTGCCCTGTAAACAGCCATGGAATCTTTTAACACAGAGTGTTGCGACCTGCACAAAGGACCTCCTTTTTATTGCCCGTCTCCGATGGAACTAGGTGTCGATTCGCCTACCTGGTCCAGGGAGTAGATTTTACTACTAAAAAAAAAAAAAAAGAAAGAGTTTTCAAAAGTCGGGGCTTGAAACCACAACCGTCTGGTTGAGAGTCCAAAACCTTGCCTCTGGACCACCGTGTCCTCATATAAAATAGCAGACGCACAATGTGTTGATATTTTTACGGAATAACAAGGTAAATGATTCCTATAGTAAGATAGTAAATGTAAAAAGAACTATACAATGGGACAGTGTAAACTAAATTAAGTGGAAAGAGCGACAACAAGTTTTGTTATTTAATTCTAACAGGCCTAATCATTACTTGTCCAGATGAAGTTGAAACTACTAAACTTCCTTCTATTTGCTGAAAGTAAGAATCATTTGAGGCAAAAACCCTTTGTGTAATGACAAGTCTGGATGAACCTCCTTTGTAGTGATTGGAGGCGCGAGAGAAAACTGAGAGGCTGCCCAAATATCTGGTGATGACTAATATAATCTATATCTATATAATTCACTTTCTGTGTGTGTGTGTGTGTAGTGTGTGTGTTGCCGCTAATCTTCTAAACAGCTTAGCGGACAGAGCTCATATTTGGCACCGACAATGTGATCAAACCGGGAAAGGTTTTAGGCGTATAAAATTCATATTATTGTGTTTGGTAAATTGTCGGCACTCGCTTTGTGAATCATCATAAATTCAAAGTTTTTTTTCTAAATCTAGAACAGTTGACAATACTTTTTGTGTGATTGTCTGTTTCATTACCTTTGGTTTGATGTATAATTTTAATAGACAGAGATCAATACTTATACTACCCGAAAGGCAGTGAATAAATAATCTAATTAGTGTTTAATGTGGGTAATGAAGAATCTAGATCTAGATATACAGTGACAACAATTGTCACAAAAGGGAAAGGGAAAGTTATTTCTAGATCTAGAACAGTTGACAATAATTTGTATGTGATTGTCTGTTTCATTACCTTTCACAGACATCAATACTTATACTACCCATAAGGCAGTGAATACATAATCTAATTAGCGTCTACCAACATTTAGCAGCGAAGGAGGCCCTTCTCTAAAATCAAGTGAGTCAATGTAAAAATTACCCCTTTTCCAGTGCATCGCCGGGTACTCTGCAAGTATATAATATTCTTGATCCCATCAATACGAGTTCAGGGCATGCAAGACAGGTAATCGCAGGGAGACATGGTTTGCCTTTGAAATTTTCTCATTGGGCATCAAATTCTTGTGTGCCAAGTTGTTTGAATAACTCATTGTCACGGAAAAATAATTATAGTTTTGTAACCAGGATACCAAATCGAACATAACCCTCACGGAATTCAATTTCGTGCTATAGTAAAAAAAAAAAAAAAAAGAAAAAGATTTCTAAAAATGTTGTATTCAATTTTTTTCAGTACACATGGGCTGCATGACACTGTAGGAGGAAACATTTCAATTTTGATCTCATTACTTTGACGACATGATAACATTCCTGTCATGTCTTGTAGCTGTGTACCAAGTAGGCCATTAAACACACAAGCCAGCGTGTATAAACTGATATATCACTTTGCCGTTTGCCTCACATGATCTGAAGTTCGTTGTTGCATGGAATTAGAAGTATGAGGTAGATAGAATAGACATTTAACAAATGTGTTTAAACCGTATTTAGTCTAACTATATAATAGGCCCTTTATGACTTGAGTAATATTATGCAAAGGAAGAAAATCATAACATCTTTAAGTTGCTACATTTATCTATATGATGCATATCAGCAGCATCTTTGTAAAGAAATTTTAAGTAATCATTATGTTATGTTCCATTGCACAAGCGTATAGCATATTCATGTCAGTAAAAGGGAAATGTGGTTAATAGAATGTGATCATTTTGAAAAACAATGAAGCTTACAGAATTATGCTAATTTCATATTTTTGCACTGATATCGATTAAAAGGATGAAAGAGAAAAGAAAGGTACAAAAAGAAAATAATTGTAATTATAATAATCCAATAATCGATGTAAAAAAACAAAGGACTGGTATAAATATACAGAATGTAAATGCATTTCAAATAGAAAAATAAGACTGGAATAAAAAAGTTATTATATGGTCGATCACTTGTAAGTGAATCATCATTTATAAATAACTTAATAATATAATAAAATATGTAAATGTAAAATCACATAATCAAAGAAAGAGATCTAAAAAAATCTAAAAATGTTAAGTGTTAAGCATTATATTTTCCAGGAATACCTTGGCGTGTATGCATGTAACAAGCTTATATAATAACATTATATATAAAAAATAAATTGTCTTTTTTCAGATACAAGGGACTATTTCTTGGAAAGCGCTTGCTTAAAAACAGCAGTAAATTCAGTAATATTCACAGATAGTGTATATTTATTATTATTATTATTATTATTATACAAAAACACAAAAGTGGTCTTCAAATTAAATGGGGAAAAAAGTAAAGATCAAGTATTATTAAAAGGAAATGCACCAGAACTTATGGTAACATTTCAGTTGTAAGGTTTTGAGAGAGCAATGTTTTCTTTGGTGAGGGACAGGAAATGCTTTGTTTATAAGGCAAAAAGACCAAGCTAAGTAGGGAAAAACATACAACACACACAAACCTCAGGGGAACATAAAAAAAACCCCAAAACCAAATAAAAAAAAACAGAAATTGATATCCCCACTTAAAAAAAACCCAAAACTTTTACTGTCATAAAAGGCAGCCTAGTTGTAACATGTCATATTGAAGGCCAGACTGGTGTCCTGTCCAGGAGGTGATCATTATCACCTGTTCCACGTCACGCTATAGAAACTGGGATAAGCCCCGGCTCTATAGGCCTTAATGGCCTTGACGGAACTTTATTTTACCCATATGCTGCTAGGCTGACATGAGGGCCATGAGAGATCTGCCTAGACGGGTAGTCGAACTCGGGTCTCCTCAGTGACAATCAGATGCTCTACTAACTGAGCTACCAGCACCTCTGAATAAAAGTGAGTCCAGATAGTTACGTTACACTAGGCATGCAGTATAACGTGGTAGTTTGCCATAGATGTCCACACTGAACTGTTCAACTTAAAGAAATAGTATATAGATATAAATCATCCATACAGACATTAAAATTGTCTTAAAATGTTGCACAAATTATTTGCATTATAATAAATATGTATGGACTTTCCCTTCACACTGACTTGGCCATTGGTGAAGATTGAGATTTTCAGTGCATTGAAGAATGGTCAGTCCTGCTTGCAGGCAGAAATCTTTCATCTTCATTTCTAGCCGATTCCAGCTTTTTCATACGACAGCATAAACATCCACAGCTGGAAAGTATGAGGAATGTCATGGAGTAGCGATAAGCTGGAATTTTCTAAAAATGGCT
The DNA here is from genome assembly GCA_037039925.1 of Doris montereyensis. Classification (NCBI taxonomy): domain Eukaryota; kingdom Metazoa; phylum Mollusca; class Gastropoda; order Nudibranchia; family Dorididae; genus Doris; species Doris montereyensis. Next base: position 152,687 of record JAXRKP010000625.1, on the reverse strand, counting down.
CCGGATTTTTAAAAAAAGCTGTCAATCTAATGAACCTTTCTGAGATACTATCTTTTATTAAAATGTGTTTTCTTGCATCCTTTCCAATCATGTTGAATGCTTCTTCATTTTATATTTAAAGGGGCTGAAGGCAATTTTCCAACATTTAACAGAGATAACCTCTAAGTTTAAACAACATTCTCTGAATTACGTATTTTTTTCCAATTATGAAAAGAAGATTTTTCAAAACTTTGGAATTCTGAAATCACGAAAATAATGTCTCCGAAATACAATGAAATTACTACAGAAAATAAGAACACATATATCCTCTGCACTCTGTTGTGTGGCGGAACATGTGGATGTCTACGCAATGAGTAAAAAATCCTGACACTTAAATGATGGCAATGAGATGCCCCATCTACATGTATATCACAAGAAAATTTCTCATCTCGAAATGCTGTCCTTTGCTATGACTATGGCATAATATATATGGCATCATGCAACCCGCCACTTGGGAACAAAATTACACTTGCGATAATAAATAATACAGTGTGACATGAAAACTATTTAACTGTGTGATTTATCTGCACGTTTTGCCTATCTATGCGTATTTGTGCTTTCATATATCAAGTTTTACCAATGCATACAAAAAACGCAAGTAGAATCTGTTTACGTATTAGTTTTTATACCAAATTATAAACAAAATAAGAAAAAGAACAGCACAAGTAAAGAGCAGTAAATATATAAACTTTATCTGCCTCTTTTATCTATCTATTTATCTAGTTTATATACACAAATGCGTATAGTATAATTTATATTGACCAAAGATTGACAGCTTCCATATAACTTATATGTATATTGACCAAAGATTGACGGGTCCATATAACTTAAATTGACCAAAGACTGACAGCTTCCATATAACTTACATCTATATTGACCAAAGACTGGCAGCTTCCATATAATTTACATCTATATTGATTAAAGACTAACAGCTTCCATATAATTTACATCTATATTGACCAAATATTGGTAGCTTCCATATAATTCATATTGACCCAGGAAAGTTTCCATAATATTGATCAAATCATTATGAATTTCAATTATTTTATCTCTCAACGAAAAGTTAACTTCCTCAGGGTTTTCTTTTATGTGACAAAAAAAAAAAAGGTGAAGCTATATATGTATCAGTTGTGAATGATGGGAAAAGGAGTTGCAAGGATCTTTAAAAAATCAAGCATGCCATTATGCAGGTGGAAACCTAAAGTAACAGCAATGTTCCGGACGTTTTCTCTCCTCTGTTCATAAGCTGCAAAGCAACACACGAATTTTCTTTATCGTAATCATTAAAAATAAATTCAACACAAATCTGACTAAAATAAGGCCACGAAAATAATTATTATACTCTCGCCACAAAGGAAAAAAAACTGACAAAAAAAGAAAAAGAAAAAAGAAAGTAGTTACATGATATAATTCTCATTTCTAATATTTCTAAGGCGAGATTTCATTTAATACATGATATTAATACATTATATTAGTCAGAATATTATCTCTGCTCATTCAGCAACTGGCATGAAATAGAAACAATAGAAAGGAAACATAAAACATACAAAAAGCAGATACAAGACTTTAACATTTTTTACAATTTCTATGTCTTGTTAGTTTTGACCTTCTCATCTTTTTTGCCAACAATAATGTGTTATTTCATTCTTAGTTCTCAATAAAAAAAATGTAATCGTAAAAACAAGAGAAAGACAGAAATGTAGAAACTTTGTTACATTAACATCACAACTAAAAAACTCTGTTAGTTGAATCAAAGTAGAACCATGACGATGTTTTTAAAACTGAAACGACTCTTATTAAACTTCATAGACTCCATACGACTTCATAAAGGTCATCGTTTATCCATAAGTAAAATCACTTGTAAAGCAAAATAGACAAGAAAACATTCCAATAAAAAACAGACAGGAAGGAAATAAAAGCAAAAAACCAATGTCAATGTTTCTGAAAATATTGGACATTTGACAAATTTTAAAAAACTCAGAATGCATCATTTATCAATATGCAAATGAAATGAAATAAAGATGGCATGCAATTGTCACCTTGTGTGGTTTCACAATAAGTTAATAATATATTTCATACAATGACCGTATATCTCCAAAACTGCAAATGCTACAAATGGCACACCAGATAATGAGAATTATTTCAATTCTCTCTTCTTTTAAAAAAATATTCGCTTAATGCTTAAGACCTGAAAAAAATTGAAATCAATCAAATCGGCGAAAAAGGGATTTCACACTTGAAAATTTCATGTATAAAAAATTCCCCCTCAAAAGCTTCTTGTAGAGACAAAACAACGTTGATGATTGCTGAGTACGGTGGCAGGCAGTACTGACAGTGTGGTGCTAATCGACTCGGGTACTATCTTTGCAATGAAGACCAAAATCGGCTACTAGTCTGAAGCACTGCTGGATTTTAACATTCTGGTGAAACAGTGACAGGCCTAGCACGATGGCAGTAAATTTTATTTAGATTAAGACCTTAAAATTAAAAAAAAAAAATCCCCCAAAAAATGGAGAAAAAGTAACCCAGCCTTTGGGCGTGAAATACCAACACATGAAATGTGATTCCTAATGACAAGACTAGACGCAGCTTTGTTTGTTTCAATGAAATTCACCCTATCCACCATTTACGGCGATCTCAGGGTGAATCAAGAAAAAATAGCAAGATGAAAGATAAAGTAAAAGAATGAAAGGAAAGAAGTAGGACCTAGCAACACCGCCCGCACAGATGTGAGAAACTTTATGACACCGCCCTCATGGAGATGGTTGGAACCAATGATATTCATCATCACATCTATCTACAAAGAATGAAATGGATTGAGCACCTCACCTGTTTACCAGCACACCATCCAGCACAGTGTACACACTATAGTACAAAATTGACAAAAACAACAAGCCTAGAGGACGGCCAAAAAGGAACGAACCAATGGGGTCAAGAGACAGACACCTAGCATAATACAACATCCCATTAAGTCAGACCGGCAGTAGACAGATGTCGCTTTCTTCTCACAACACCTTTTGGGGTATAAGCAGTAGTTAAAACAAACAACAATTAGCTTTTCCTGATGAGAATCAACAGCAAATTAATTCATATACTATATGTAGTCAAAGATATACGTAAACACTATGATTTTTTCATGCTGTCGGGAATGACAGAGAAATGGTTTATGCAATCAAATTCATTTTCTTACTGATTACTACTATTTCAGTTACATGAAAATTATCCATATGTCAAGTTTATGACAAAGTAATCTAACTATCAAAGAGAAGACATGATTCTAGAATTACACCTTTACTGAGATAAGAAAAGAACAAAAAGGAATCAAAAAAGGTGTCTTTTATACTTGGTGTGGTTTGTAAACGGTCAATGATAGCAACACATAACTAGAATATGTGCAAGACTTCTCAACATCAAAGCAGGGCTGGGACTGCTGTGGGGATAGTGATTTCAAATTAATTCTTCTTTTCTTTTCGTTCTTTTTTATATATATGTAAATTATATAACATTTTAATTTCCAATAGCGTTTTTTTCTTCTAAAGACGCAGGACTTACAACCTTAATTCACACCAAATAATGTTGCCAGTGTTGCTCAATTCATCAAAGCAGGAAATTTACATGAGATTTTTGAAAATAGAAGTGATTCTTTGCTTTCTAAAATAACAACTGTTACGGTTGATGCACCCCGTTATTCTCATTTCCCTTCTTTTAAAAATAAAATCTATGCACACACACACAAGCGCTTTAGGATTTCCAGCATTATAAACGATTCTTACATATTCCAAAATGAACTACAAGGCCCCCTTGGATAGCTTAATTTCAAGCTGAAAGAAGGTGTGGTGGGTGGGGGGGGGTGCTTTTAAAAAATGGAAAAGAAAGCCTGCTAGCAGCAACACGACATCAATTCATACAGATTGGACCAAAATCAAAACAACAAAAGGGTCACTGCAAGAGCAAATTGCCGGAGATCGTAGCTTATCACAAGGTTACTGACATGGTAGTTCCTCGATTAGTGTTGAGCAAGGCTGTGCGCTCTGATAACACCCGTCGGAAGCTATCCCTTCTCCATCCGTAGAGAACACAATTGAAGATTCCTTGCAAGGGACCAAGGATGGCCTGCATAGATATATCACATTCAGTTAATGAGGTTGTTCCTTATTTATTGATATAAATATATATAAACATACACACACACATATATATATATATAATAGATTTGATTTGATTCGATTTAAATCCACAACTAAGGTGATCTCGAAATTTTTGGTAGGATTTTTAATTTTACCCAGACTGCCCTGTAAACAGCCAAGGGATCTTTAACGTGCATAGAGTGTTGTAACCTGCACACAGGACCTCCTTTTTATCGTCCGTCTCTGATGGGACTAAGTGTCAATCCATCTACCTGGACCGAGGGGTAGATTTTGCTCTTGAAAAAACTTGAGAAAATTTTTCAACCATTGGTGTGTCTCAACCCACTACCTTTTTTTTGGGGGGGGGGGACTGGTCCTGCACATATTTTTTTTAAAATTATTTGATATAGACAATTCTAACAACCACCATTGTACTCGGCATGTCTAAATTAGCTGATTTTAAAAAATGTTTAAATCATATGGTTACCATGGGAATGCCGGCATCATTTAATCTGTTATTTTTACTATCTTCATTCAAGCCACTGTCCTCATGACTACAGATAGATACAATTTCTTAACCAGTAACTTCTCTCTGTGGTTATGAGTTTATATTATGATCATATTATTACTGCTGTTCCATTTTCCTCATCTCTTGCAAAATTGCTACCATGAAGTTTACAAGAACAAACAAAGACTTAAGTTATTTTTCCTAACCTTTATAACGTTTGGATCATGGTTTAATTAAAAATGCCTATCAAACATCTTAAAATGGAAATAAATAACGGATATTTAAAAAAGACTCTTATCTTTCAGTTTCAAGGATAAAAAGCGTACCTGTATTACGAGCAACCAAAAAAGGTATCCATTTGGTAGCTGTCTGTAAATGACACAATGCCCAAAATGATAGCTGGAAACAGAAATAAAACATAAATGGCCTGGGTCAACCAACAACGAGGTTTACTTTTCAATCAACAATCATTAAACGGATCAGTCATAAATTCTAAGTTATTCTGTACAAAATATTTAAAATCAATAAAATGCATTGCATGTGAATGTACAAAATGTTTAAAATCAATAAAATGCATTGCATGTGAATGTACAAATCATTTTACCAACCACATATAAATTCAATAAAAATGCATTGCATGTGAATGTATGTACTAAACATTTGAAATCAATAAAAATGCATTGCATGTGAATGTACAAAACATTTTACCAACCCTATATGGAGTCAATGCAATGCCATTACATGTGAACACAAAGTTGTTTCTTTGTCATACCCTTTTAAAAGTCAAAGTCTACAAAATTGTTGAGAAACAATTTATGGGTAAAATCTGTTAACTATCGGAAAATAATCAGTACAGCATTTTGAGCTCTGTTGACACTTCTAGTAGCTAGCAGTGCATAAGGTCAAATATCTCTCTCTCTCTCTCTCTGTCTGTCTGTCTCTCTCTCTTTCTCGCTATCTATCTGTATGTCTCTCTTTGTGTCTCTTTGCCTATCTGTGTCTGTCTGTCAGTTTCTCTCTCTCTTCCCTCCCTCCCTCCCTCCCTCCCTCTCTCTCTCTCTCTCTCTCTCTCTCTCTCTCTCTCTCTCTCTCTCTCTCTCTCTCTCTCTCTCTCTCTCTCTCTCTCTCTCTCTGACACACATACACACAAAAACACACAGACACTCACACAAATACACACACAAAAATACACAAAGCAATATCAAACATACAATCCAAGAAAAAGAAAAAAAGAAAACACAAGAAAGAAAAAAAAAAGAAGAAGAAAAGAAGAAGACCAAACTCACTTGGAAACCAGCAGACCATGAAAACTCCCTGATACATCACAGCTTTTCTCCTTAACAGACTTTCCTCTTGTCGCTGGTGATAACTTAAAAGTCCTGAAAATTAAGGTTCAAAATGGAATGTAACAATGACAATGCTTCCATGGAAACAGCTGAATAGGGCACCTCCATGCTAAATCAAATAAAAAAATATCTAAATGTGGTCTATGGTTTTGATTTGATTTGATTTTGCCCACATACACAACTATGGCGATCTCGGGGGTTTTGGTAGGATTTCTTCTTCTAGTTTTACCCGTACTGCCCTGTAAACAACCAAGAGATCTTTGATGGGCACAGAGTGTTATAATCTGCACATTGGACCCCACCGATTTACCCCTTAGGAGGAAACAATTAGTTAGAGATAGTCAGGTTAATAAAGGAATATTTATATTGGGGGGGGGGGGGGGGAAATGCCAATTAAACACCTAGCTAAAAAGCTAGTTTCACTGAGTTAAAGAATGGACTAATTTGAGATAGCTATCTCGTTGTGTGAAATATATTTAAATTTACAAAGTAAGATCACAGTTTCCATTTCCAGGCCATACTTATACATTCAATGTTTATATCTTCAATCAAAATATTACAATGAGGAATTAAAAAAGAGACGAGAAGAAGACATAGAGAATGCCAGGCTCATAAGACTTTTAACTTAAAACATCTGATTGCACTTACCTCTTCTCATGGACACTTGCCTAAATACTCGAGCAATCAAAATGTATAGCCCCTGTTTTAAAGAGAAGAAATGCAGGGAAATTTTACTTTACTTTAATTTACATTCCAATTAAGTTTGCATTCACTTATAATACAGATTAGTAAAGTTCCTTTAAGGCTGTCAAGGTCCATAGAGCCGGAGCTTTTCCCGGATTCTATAGCGTGAAGCGGAACAGGTGATAATAATCACCTCCTGGACACGACGCTAGTCTGACGCTGGTTTTACTCCCGGTATATATGAGGTCATCTCTATGGTTACGAAATTTGGTGTTACGTTACACTGGTTACATGTTTTGAACGGCTCAATTTGACAGCATGATGAGCAGGATTTTATTTCAGAAAGTTTACAAGTGTACATTATACACGTATATAGTCAAAACTACAAGATATCATAATGAATGTAAAATTGTGAAGAAGGAACTACTTTACCAAAATAGAAAAGGGAAGACAACTTACCATATTCACAACCATCACCATAATCAAGGGGATTAGAAAGATGAGACGGATGACCATATGCCACTTGGCACCATTCTCCACAAGATTCTGAAATGAGAACATAAACAGAAAATGTGTCACTTTATATAGAAAAAATATCTTATTATCATGGAATCAGGAAGACATGTCATTGCTTTCTGGGACCAATATCAAGATTTGATCACGGTTTGCGTCTATAGGTCCAGCATCAGTGGTCAAGTGGTTAGGCTATCAAACTTGGGATCCTGAGGTCCCTGGTTTGAATCCCTAGCAAAGCTAGGTCCTATGTTGTATTCCTTGGGGAAAGACATACAAACATGCATTTTCCACACTCGCCCCAGATGCAAGTGGGTATGAGCACTAGCATGGGAGTAAAATACTGTGTCAAACCTAGTGTCCTGTCCATCACCTGTTCATCTTCATGATGAAGAGATCAGAAAAGACACCGGCTCTATGGGCCGTAGTGACCTTGAAGGAATTTTTTTGTGTTTATAGCCTGTGTTTATAAAGCCTAGTGTGGTTAGGCTGGTGGACTGCTGGATTCTAAGGTCCTGGGTTCAAATCTTGGCAATGTCTGATGATGTCAGCCTATAGAAAAACACTTCATCACTCATTACCCCACATGAACCCAGGCGCAAATGGATACATTTGAAATACTGCACAGAAATGCTAAGACTTGAAGGTGCAAAAACCACTATATACAAAGAACATGAATTGAGAAAATCAATTGTTTCTTCTGCAAGTTCTAAATGAAGCCTGATCAATTTGATAGTGCATGTATGCATTCGTTAATGCTTGGATTTATCATGTGTGCAGTAATAAAAAAAAACTGAGATCGTTTAATTATTGAACCCAGGTGCAAAACCAGACATATCCACGACCAATTTTAGTGCAAAACCAGACACATCCTGAAATTGCCTAAAATTAAGTATTGAGCGACCTTCACCTGATTTCTTTTCCATCTAAATGGATACTTCTTTTGATTTTTGGCGTTATTTGTTAATTTGGGTGTGTCCTTGAGGCCATCAACGGTGTTTAAAAACTTAATAGGGAAACCATCATTCTCTCCATTACCTCCGCTCGCCATTTTGAACAACAGCATTCATGTGACTAAATACTCGTTTCTGATTGGCTCTCCTAGGATATGGCCAAGTTTTGACCAGAAACGATATTGGAATGGATATATCGCTTTTTGAAAGTAAACACAATGTTTACAGCCGAATTAGAATAGGATATAATAGCCAATTTTGAACAAAAATGATTTCATCAGAAAAAGACTCATCATTCCAATGCTGAGATGGCAACAACAAAATATCATAACTTATTGTAAAAAATGGAGAATAGTATCTCACCCCCTCATATATAAAATATGATTTAATTGGGTAAGCAGAATGAGTGATGAAAGAATAGCTTAATCTATAAACATATTAAACGCTCTATGAAAAATACCCAGAAGTAAACCACATAGAAAATGGGTTTGTTTGATCGGAATTTACCCTGTCTACCATATGCGGTGGTCTCAGGTTGAATGCAAGAAAACAGCAAATGAAAGATAAGTGAAAGAATGAAAGAAAGAAGTAACACCTACAAGTAGCTCCTGTCATCCGCCCACCATAGGAAATGGGAGAATGGCATAATAATAGTGCTTAATAAAAAAAAACATATACCATAAGTGGAAGGGAAAAGAAAGTGAGAAGAGAGGGTAAGACAAAATTTTGTTTTAAATCACCTTGTAAAATGTAGTCCAGAAACAAAGTCAAATGAGAATGACGAAGAAATTGTTAAAAATTACAGCTGCAGACAACCTTTGATACTGTCAAGTGACTCCTGACACATACCAAGTGCACAATAGACCTGACAGCTACTTAGCATTTTCTATACAAGTATAACTCCTATATAACTGTAAATTCCAGTTTGATAATCTCAAATCATATCTTTTTAATAAACTAAGTGGTAGAAAAAATCAAATATACTATGAGAAATAATCATGGTGTAACAAATTTTGTTGCAAGCTTTAATAACGCACGAAAATGATAACAAATTTGATTTTTCAAAATGACCTATCAGTTATCAAAATGCCCAAACCAATACCCGAAACATTAGTTAAACGATTGTATGCCACAATAAAATAAAGAATTAGTCAAACTATCAGATAGACACGAAACTTGATGATTTCACTCACATTTTCTCAATTAACTGGCAGTTCAAAGGGTGGTGACATGTAATAGACAGTTCAAAGGGTGGTCTCATGTAATGGGTAGTTCAAAGGGTGGTCACATGTAATGGGCAGTTCAAAGAGTGGTGACATGTAATGGGCAGTTCAAAGGGTGGTCACATGTAATGGGCCGTTCAAAGGGTGGTGACATGTAATGGGCAGTTTAAAGAGTGGTGATATGTAATTGGCAGTTCAAAGAGTGGTGACATGTAATGAGTAGTTCAAAGAGTGGTGACATGTAATGGGTAGTTCAAAGAGTGGTGACATGTAATGGGCCTTTCAAAGGGTGGTGACATGTAATGGGCAGTTTAAAGAGTGGTGATATGTAATGGGCAGTTCAAAGAGTGGTGACATGTAATGAGTAGTTCAAAAGAGTGGTGACATGTAATGGGCAGTTCAAAGGGTGGTCACATGTAATGGGCAGTTCAAAGGGTGGTCACATGTAATGTAATGTTCAAAGGATGGTGACATGTAATGGGCAGTTCAAAGAGTGGTGACATGTAGTGAGCAGTTCAAAGAGTGGTAACATGTAATGGGCAGTTCAAAGAGTAGTGACATTAATGGGTAGTTCAAAGAGTGGTGACATGTAATGAGTAGTTCAAAGAGTGGTGACATGTAATGGGTAGTTCAAAGAGTGGTGACATGTAATGGGTAGTTCTAAGGGTGATGACATGTAATGGGCAGTTCAAAGAGTGGTGAAATGTAATGGGCAGTTCAAATGGTAGTGACATGTAATGGGCAGTTCAAAGGGTTGCAACATGTAATGGGCAGTTCAAAGGGTTGCGTACATATAATGGGCAGTTCAAAGGGTGGTGACATGTAATGAGCAGTTCAAAGAGTGGTGACATGTAATGGGTAGTTCAAAGGGTGATGACATGTAATGAGTAGTTCAAGGGGTGGTACATTATTAAAGCTTGCTAATATGGTTTTTCCTGAAGTTTAAAACTCCTACACTAAGTACTTACCCAACAGTAATTCTCATTGAATCGGAAGTTGGCAAAACATCTAGAGGAGTGAAACAAGGACAGATGATGATCATAAGTCATAGCAGTACACGTTGCTTTGTTTGTTCAGTATGGAATTTACCCCATCTGCCATGTCTGTGATTTCAGGATGAATCAAGAGGCAACAGCAAGATAAAAGATAAGTGAAATAGTAAGAGGAAAGAAGTAGGACCTACCAGTAGTGCCCGCCAACCACCCACATACAGCATGGTACCCAGAATGTTAAAAGCATGTATTGATGAGAATAAGGTGATTTCTAAGTAAATTTAAAAGAATGTCAAATTGTATTTTATCGATCCACCCTATTGTGCGGTGAACGCAGAGTGAATGAAGAATAAAAAACACAATAAAGCATGAAGGGAAAGAACTAAGGCTCAGTAGTAACACTTGCCAACCACTAGAGGTGAGGGAAGACAGGTGCAGAGATAAGCAAGACCATATGTGATGATCTCAATGTGGACGTAAAGGAAACAACGAGATAAAGAGGAGAGCAGTAGGACCTACCAGCAATGCCAGCCAACCACCCACTACAGAGAGAAAGAGAGATAAACACAAGGAGACAGATAATGGGAAACCATTGTGACAGATTCATAGTGATTTGATGAAAATCCAGGTTTTGGATAAATGTGAAAATTTAAAAACTCACAAAACAATAGTCAAATCCCTGCCACCACTTTCGCCCATCAAAAACCAAATCAATTCCGCAAACTGAGAGTCATTCTAACTTACGAGGAACACTCTTTGGGATGATCATAAATGGGCCGTATAAATCATGGTCATAATCTTTCAGTGAATAAACGACTTCAATCACACAAATAGCCAAACCCATGGGAAGTAACCTGTAGAAAAGAAAAACATGTAGCTACACCGTTATTATGAGCCATACATTGATTTTTTGTTTGTTTTAGAAATTCTGCATTATAGTTTCTTCCTCTTCTTCATTCTGTTCACTGCTACATCTGGCTCCAGCCATCCATCCTTCAGAAAACAGCGTATGTATCTGTAGTAATACAGATCATATGCCTGAACGCATTTATTTGTCACTAATAGTTCAATTTTTAGATGTGTGTTTCCTTGTTATCACTTAATGTGTTGTAAAAATTATTCTTTTTTTTTTTTAATGTTATATTTTTAACAGGAAGCCATCAATTTACTTAAGAACACAATTCAAGACATATTTACATCACTATAAAACTGAAAATTCCCTTCCTCATAAACACAAAAAAACAGCCCTCTTTATCATCATCATAAATAAAAATGTTACACTTGATTGGGTACGATCGTATCCACTACCCTGCGACTGAAATGAGTTAAAATTAGCAGTGAGGGCTTGTCTGGTTGCCAGTGATCTCATGAAGTGAAAGTTAAGCCTAGGCTTAACAAATCGACCCAATGCTACAACACATGAATGGCCAGTCAACACACAGATTACATAATATTTTGTACTAGTCATTAAAACACATCTTGTTACTTTCAACAATTAATTTTTAACTTTATTCCTTCTCTAATAGTAGTGTCATCCTTTTCCATTTATCCAAGGGACTCAGTGCTCCAGAGACAAAGTATCCGCCTCTCAACAAAGAGGCTTCAAGCCCTGATGGTTTAAAAATATTCTCGAGTTGTTTTATTTAGTAAGCAGACACTCCACTGGTCCAGGTAGGTAGATCGACATCTAGTCCGATCGGAGACGGGAAATAAAAAGGAGGCCCCATGTGCAGATCACAACCCTCTTTGCACGTGAAAGATCCCTTGGTTGTTTACAGGGCAGTCAGGGCAAACAATTTAAATCCTACCAAAAACCCCCAAGATTATCTAAGTTGGGGATGTTGGTAAATAAAATAAAAAAATCAAATCAACTTCCATTTCCGCATGCCTGACACTACTAATGAAGAAAACAAGGTATAAATCTATCTGTGCATAGAGTGTATTTGAAGAGATTTCCTTCATTTTCACATTTAAAACAAGTGAAATACTTACTAAATGCATAATGGCCGTAAATATTATATCAATGAAACAGAAAAAGTAACAACAGTGTCAAAGACCAGAGGTTTTGTTTAATTTAAATTTACTCTGTCCATCATATGTGGTGATCACAGGAATTAGCAAGATGAAAGATAAGATGAAAGATCGAAAGGAAAGAAATAGCACCTTCCAACCACCCACCCACGTGTAAAAGATCAAAGGAAAAAAACAGTTACATACCAACACACTGCATAGAAAAGGTACATCCATCTGTTACTCACAACTTGTGCCTAAAAAACAACATCAACAAAAACAACTCATGTAAATAAAGTGTTAATGATATGACCTGTGGAAATGAGAAAGCTTGATAATAACAGGCATCAAGCAAAAGCTTTGAACAAGATCATCTTCAAACAATTAGTTAGTAGTAAAGTTTCTTCAAGGCCGTTACAGCCCATAGAGCCGGAGCTTATCCCGGTTTCAATAGCGTGAAGTGGAAGAGGTGATAATAATCACCTCCAGGCCAAGACACTAGTCTGACGCAAATTTTTACTCCTAAGATAATGCTTGTACCCATTTGCACCTGTAAATAACAGTGAAAATGTGTTAAGTGTCTTTCCTAGCATTGCTAGGATTTTAACCTAGGACGGCACGATCACAAGTCCAGCAGCCTAACCGCATTCAATAAATGGTGGAAAGGCAGCATCGGTGGCTGAGGGGTAAGGCTGCCCGATTTGGGATCATGAGGTCCCAGGTTTCAATTCTAGCAAAGCTAGGTCCGACATTGTCTTCCGTGGGAAGAAACTCTTAACACCCATTTTCCTCCCTGAAACCAGGTGCAAATGGGTACAAGAACTAGCTTGGGTGTAAAAATCTGCGTCAGATTAGTGTCCCGTCAAAGAGGCGATTATTATTACCTGTTCCGCTTCACCCTATAGACATCGGTTAAAGTCCGGCTCTATGGGCCATAATCACCTTGAAGGAACTTTACTAAATTGTGGAAGGAGAGGGTTTCTCATCATTTGTAACAGATCCAATTTGAATGAGGGAGATAAAAAAAGATAAAAAGACAAAGATGGATTTATGGGCCATATTGCCGCACAAGGACAGGCTGATTGACTTTATATCATACACTCCCAACAGACCATTTCAGTTATTCTCTACTTCCTGGGGAACATACAGTACAGCCTACTGTTAGATGCTCATACCAACAATCGACAAGATCCTTCTCTACCTATAGCTGGGCACATCTGAGTCAAGTGGGAAAACAGAGTGAAGTAACCTACCTTTCCTAAGAATACAATGTCATGAAAACATACCTGGGCCAGCCAGGTAATAAGATAACTAGCAGACATAATAGTTTATTAAGTATGGCTTTTTCAACGCTAGAGCCCCACGATACCGCAAAAGTTTGCACAGATTTTTGCTCCTGAGATACATTGACATTTTCCCTGTCCATCACATGTGATCATCTCAGGGTGAATTAAGAAGAAACAGTAAGATAAAAAATACGTGAAAGAAGGAAAGGAAAGAAGTAGAACCTTCCCCGCAGCACCTGGCAACCACCCGCTTGCTCCTAAAAGATAACAGAGTGCAAACGCAACTTGTTTCATGAAACCATAAAGATGCAAAAGGAATAAAGAGAAACACAATACACATTCTAAAAACATTCTTACTGGTGCTTTCACACAGTCGTGACTTTCTCATCTCATGTTTCCATTACATTCTCCTCCTTGAAGGCGCCTCAAAGTTTGAAACACAAGTTAAAATTTTTACCCGGTCTCCGACAAAAAAACATTTTTAAAAAGGGAAATGAGGGTACAGCAAAAACACACCACTCTCTGATGTAAAAAAGAAACAACAAATGAAAAACATTTCAACTTACATTTAAAGTATCTAGACGAGTCCCGTCAGCAAGCCTCCGTCGAAACCGAAAAGTGTTTCCAATGCATATGAAATGGTGAGGAAGAAAGAACTCGTATAACAGCTCTGAAAAGAAAGAAAAAAACAAAAAGAAGAGATTTTTACATCATCATCAACCCTATGTTAGGCAAAGGCACAAAACACTGATCTTCTCCCCACAAACAGAGTGTAGAGGTAAAACCAGCTGTTTATCGATCGATGAGTGAGTCATTCTCTCGGCAAAGTATGCACCAAGAGTGGACGACTGAGTCGTTCTCCAGGGCGCAAAGAGTTAATTGGTAACTTAATTGCATTGCATTGACCCTTTATAACCAGCTGATTTTACCAGGCCAAAGAAATTTGAGCGATGTTAGACAAAAGAAATTAACATAAACTGAACCATTCAATTAATCCTGAAGAAGATTTTAGGACACATTTATGAATATACAAAGTGACAAGAAATCGTTATTAGTGTCATCCCCTCCAGGACTGAGATTTTGAGAGATGGACACAAATGTACAGGCCTAGGAACAAACAAAAAAGTCATCTTATATTACAGGAAGCTTGGCGGTTATGGCTATTTCACTAAATAGAACAACCTGGCACAATTGAGTAAATAGAGGAAAAAGAAAAACAAAGTGATTTAACTCTTAGACTACGACATATATTTCTAGGTTTAGACTGCATTTAATTTGGTACAACGAAAGTGGCAGAGATAGATGTAGAATAAAATAACTGTAAAATAGCGTAAACCGAGCAGCATATCCGATCAAGCGCTCTAATAATCCTATTTGGCACTTAACTGATGTTTGAATTGCATAAAGTAAATAAAAACTAGGACGGAATAAAAAAACTAATCAATTAATACGTGTCTCGTGAAGAGCCAATTTATCGGCTTGTGATCAGATTTGTCAGTGTGGGAAGCAGATTCATCGGCTTGTGGTCAGATTTGTCAGTGTGGGAAGCAGATTCATCGGCTTGTGGTCAGAGTTTGTCAGTGTGGGAAGCAGATTCATCGGCTTGTGGTCAGAGTTTGTCAGTGTGGGAAGCAGATTCATCGGCTTGTGGTCAGAGTTTGTCAGTGTGGGAAGCAGATTCATCGGCTTGTGGTCAGAGTTTGTCAGTGTGGGAAGCCGATTCAACGGCTTGTGGTCAGAGTTTGTCAGTACAGGAAGCCGATACAACGGCTTGTGGTAGTCAAAGAGTTATAAAAAATCTGAGCCCATCTCTTACTGTGACAACAGCCATGATGTAACCACAGGGACCAGGTCCCCTGGGTAACTGGTGTCAGCCAACAAAAACAGCGAGGAACTGACAACCAGGAATAGTGAGGAAAGCATATCTGCCGTTGATAAATGAAAGGTAGGGAAAATCTGGAAGTAAAAAAACATGAAGGAAATTGGTACAAAAACGTAATGGAACATTTTCAGCATAAAATAGAGGTATTTTTGTCTTTATGTGTAGAAAGGGAAGATGGGGTAGATGGGGTAGGGGTTGGGATGGGCTTAAGGAGGGGGGGGGGATATTTGTGTGTATGTGCCCTGGCCTTTTATGTAGTTGCATTAGTATATACTATATGTAATGTATTGGTCAATGTGGCTTCAGGTTTTCAGGGAATTTTGTCAGTTTAGAAAGATGATATGTACATTTAATCAATTGGAAAGCATGCGGATGAAAATTTTGTTCTGAAAACTTACGGGGGACACAATGGTCCAGGGATAAGGAGTTGGCCTCTCAGCCAAACGGTCGTGGATACGTGCCCCGACACCCTTAAACCCAGCTCCCTAGTCCAAGAGTCTGAGTAGGTGGACCGAAACTTAATCCCATCAGAGACAGATGATAGAAAGGAGGTCCTGTGTGCAGATCACAACACTGCACACTAAAGATCATTTGGCTGTTTATAGGACAGTCTGGGCAAAATTCTAAAACCATACCAAAAACTCACACAATTCCCTTAGTTGTGGATGTGGGTGCAATCAAATCAAATACTAAACCAACAACTTACCATACTCTCAAATCCTTATTGTATACATAGTAATTCTATCTCCTTTATGGCTCTGTATTCTTGTTTTTTTCCTTTATTGGGGGAAGGTTGTCGGTAAAGATAGAGTAAAATAGAGAGAGAGAGAGAGAGAGAGAGAGAGAGAGAGAGAGAGAGAGAGAGAGAGAGAGAGAGAGAGAGAGAGAGAGAGAAGAGAGAGAGAGAGAGAGAGAGAGAGAGTGAGAGTGAGAGAGTGAGAGTGAGAGAGAGAAAGAGAGAGAGAGAGAGAGAGAGAGAGAGAGAGAGAGAGAGAGAGAGAGAGAGAGAGAGAGAGAGAGAAGAGAAAGAAAGGGGGGGGGGGGCATTATTGTTTTGTTTTGGGTTTTGTATTTTAGATTTCAAATTTTAAAACCTTCCTAGGTTACAGGTGTGTGTTTCCTTTTTATCTCTTCAAGAACAGAAAACACAAGAGTGATCTAAAGTGACATCTGAAAGGAAAATATTTCACATTAGCGCTCTCTCTCTCTCTCTCTTTCAATCCCTGCACTTTCATTCATGAAAGGAAGCTAAATGAGCTTCGGCATTGAAAGAGGAGCCTCTTTTTACCCAATGTAACTACTTGGTCCCACAACCAGCGAAGAATGGAACCTCAGCTGACCCCGAAGCCAATTGAGACCGAAGCGACTATGGTTGCCGTTTCAAGAACTCTCTCAGAGCTCAAACGTCTCATGCCCATTCGGAAGAAGAAAGGCAGTTAGAAAAGGTTAAGCAGGAGACTACATTCATACCTCTGGATAACACACCCGTCTGTTAACCACTGAACACACCAGGACTGAGCTGGAACCAAAGAAGCTGTTCAGGAAAAACAAAAACAAACAAAAATGAAATCTTTCAAACACTGCTGCTTTTTTTCCCTTACAGGGTATATAGTATAATTAAAAATTTATCAAGCAAATTTTAATACAAACACATAATGGTGACTCTTGAGTACAGCAATTTTTGAATATCAATAGAAAAACTATGTCAGAGAACAAATCAGAAATATTGTGAGCCAAATGAATAGTGATCATTAATGTCTACATGAAAAACTTAATATAATATTTATTGACAATCTGTGTCATTGTTACAGAATATGTTACAAATACATTAAAAAAAAAAGATTTCTCAGTGAAATGAAATGACTATGAATTGTTACCTTAATCCTGCTGAAATCAAACTCAAAATGGAAAGAACGTCCATCTGAAATTGTTTGAAACAATAATTATAAATTTATGCAAACAATTTGATTACATATTATAGAATATAAAGAATCACTTCCCTGCCTAAACATAGTTACCACCAAAGAGTACATGGCCCGTAAATCAAGAAAATATTGCATTTTGACCTCAAAATAAAATTTTATAAACATAAATTATACAAAAATAAATGAACCATAAATGATAAAGTCAGTCATTTTATTATTTTGTTCCAAGGAGCTCTTATCTTACACGAATATACCATTGCCAATTGTTGGACTTTCCCTCGTTGCCATTTATATAATGTGCTACATCAAATTTGTCATTGGTCAAACAACTCCGCAGATTAGAAGCTCCTGTGGCAAGAATCCACACCTTGAAGCATTTGCATTGAGAAAGTCTCAGGTTCAAAACCAATCAACAACAGTAAACAGAGACAAAAATTCTAAAATATAAAACATTGAGTATACAATGCATATATATATATATATATATAACAATATATATAACAATCATTTATATATAACAATACATTTATAATAAATCTTTTTTTTTCATGTAGCGGTCTAAGAACATACCCTTTGGGAGATTACTGACAAGCGGACAAAATATTATGTAGACAAATACAATTGATTTCTTCCTGACAAACATGCAACAAATCAATGAAAGTTTCCTCCTTCACCAACACGGCAGTGGTTGGACGTACATCTCTGATGATGATTAACCTCCACTGTTTTCATAACATACAATGAATTTAGACCATTGCCTATATGCAATACATTGTGCACACACAGAAGAACTTCCTTTATACAGATACATTCTTGTACACAATGTCTTGAAACTGCAGACACACTGTGCATTCTTTGTTTTCCTCAGTATAATGGAATCTATTCATGCCAAAATCTCTGGGGAGGTTTGCTTGTGTTGCGATTCTATATATATATATATATCAATTTCTATAATTTTTTTAGTTATTACGAATCGCTGCCACTCGACTTGTCTTTCTCACCTATGGCCAAAGAAGCGTTAGTGAGCTCACCCCTGTGATCACCATGGAAAGCCATTCCAAAGCCATGTTTTGGTGTTTATGGGGTGCAGTGCTTCTCTAGGATGTGTTGTCTTTGGATAGTTTTCTTAAGTAATTTCCTATATAATGCCATTTATTTAGTATCTGGTATAATTGAAATGCTTTTCTTTGTGAACATGTTTTCTCCTTTAAATAGTTGAGCCTATTTTTATTGACTTAATATTTGAAATCTATGAAAAAGACAAATTTTTGACAACCTTGACAAGTTAGGTGTCTTTTAAAAATCATGTTGTTAGCCGGTCCAGGTGCGTTGTTAAGAGGTCAATTTATTATAGAGAAAAATTCTGTTTCCCGAGATAGCATGCTGGTAGGTCATTGGACAATGGTGTTAGACAGTGTGTTCTTAGACTGATTCTATTATAATAATATAAGTTAGTCCAAGGCTTTTGTTAGACGGCTCATAGAGCCGGAGCAAATCTCAGGTTTCTGTAGTATGAAGCGGAACAGGTGATTATAATCAACTCTTTGACAGGATGCTAGTCTGACGCAAGTTTTTACTCTCTAGCAAGTAATTATACCCATTTGAACGTAGGTTGAGTGGGATAAAAATGCGTGTTACATGTCTTCCCCAAGGAACACAACATCAGACCTAGCTTTGCTAGGATTCAAACCAGGGACATCATGATCCCAAGTCCAGGAGTCTAATCAACCAGCCATCAATGCTGCATATATGATACATTGTATAATTTTTATTTTACAGTCAATCTTTTATTTGAGAATTGATTTCTCTGCTTATATATAACCCCAGACTCCCTCTTCTGAGTTTCTGGCCTTCATCACTATTGAGAAATTTCCCCAGACATTACTACAAATTTAGCATTTATTTTGGGAAATTAATAAGACAATAAAATAACACACAAGTGGAATAGCTTACCTCACTCTGTGAGAGATATGACAGATGCTCATCATTTGAAGCATTCCCCATGGAAAACATTGGGATGGTTGAGGAATTTATCTCCTGCATGATGATTCCTAAAGAAAGAAACTTTTTTCAGTAAAACACCAAACTCAACAATCTAAATCTGGTCTAAATCTTTGCAGATCTTGAAAATATTCTGGCACTGAAGACTGCACATCATGAACATGGAATTGAAAGCTGCTCTTTGTTCTGTCCAGGTTTCAGTACATTGATTCTCATTCAGATCTATCTCAGGCAGGTGAAACGTGATGGATCTGAAAGATTGAATTGACCTAGTTTAAAAGTTTGAGATTTTCTATTCATATAGTATCATGAAGAATCTTTATAAATCTATTCTAGATTTAGATTTGAAATGATATTTAACATTATGTTTTTTAGGCTGCAGATGAAAACTTTTTTTTTGCATTAAAAAGTCAAAAAAATAAAATTGTGAGCTGTTTATTGTAATCTATAGGCTCTAAATCAAGAATAAAAGACTTCTTCTGAGCCAACATGAATTTTTTAGAATGGAGTGGCTATACAGACACATGTCCGCCGAAAATTGTTTTATTTATTCGGACATGGCTAGGCCTGATTCTAGCATCTGATCTAGGTTCATACAATATCTGTATCCGAAAAAAACACATCTGCTTATTGGGACATGTGTCCTCATTGAAAAACTGTATTCATGTATATGATGGCCTGCTACGAAATGTATCAAGCATTCCATGCCTGTGTCAAATTACAACACCCACCTAACGCATATTGTTTATTTCTTAGCTTCATTATCTTTTTTAAGACATAGCTATATAAAAATATGCTAATCTTATTCTGAACTGGGATATATGTAATTGGTATCATGTATTCCGACACATGTTCGGAGAGAGCAGCCATAAAAATAAACAACTAAATAGAATCTTATATATTGATATTTAAGTTTAAGAATCTAACTATGATGGGAAGGATGTCAAATCTATAAGAAGTGAATATTCGCCATAATGGCGAGAGTCTGAGATTGAAAGAATGCTATTCAGTATCGTAGGTCTGGTCAAATACGGATGATGAATTGAGTAGTGATTTGGTACTCAAGTAGGTAACCCTGATAAGGACATATATTCTCTCTCTTTTTTTTGTTCATCTTTCTGCAAAGGGCCTATTTATTGGCCTATCCCGCAGATGAGTGCTGTGTGTGTGTGTGTCTGTTTCTATCTTTCTCAGTCTTATGTTCCTTTCCTCCCTCTCTCGCAGAAGGTTGATACTGGTAGGTTAGTACTTCTTTCTTTTCATTCTTTTGTTTATCTTCCATCTCTCTCATGAGAGACAGCAGAGAGAGTGTGAGAGCGAGAGAGATAGAGAGAGAGAGCGAGAGAGATAGAGAGATAGAGAGAGAGAGAAGAGAGAGAGAGAGAGAGAGAGAGAGAGAGAGAGAGAGAGAGAGAGAGAGAGAAGAGAGAGAGAGAGAGAGAAGATAGATAGAGAGAGAGAGAGAGAGAGATAGATAGATAGAGAGAGAGAGAGAGAGAGAGAGAGAGAGAGAGAGAGAGAGAGAGAGAGAGAGAGAGAGAGAGAGAGAGAGAGAGAGAGAGAGAGAGAAGAGAGAGAGAGAGAAAGGAAGGGAAGAGGGATCAAATCGCGATATATCACATTCTAGATTCACATAGATCTAGATCTAATGTTGAATTGTCAAAACCAGTGGAGAAAATAATATGGTATAAATGTCAAATAATAACAAAACAAAGTATTAGGCTAGCCATCAATAGATGTTATGACTTGTAAATTTATTAATTTACAAGATCTAGGCCCTATTCGTCATGCATCATTTATGATGAATAATGCCTAGGTCCATTCACCATTAATGACAAACATTGCCGATGTCTACCCCTCATTTATCAATGGTGAATAGTACTGCTAATTTAGATTTTATCTAAGCTAGATCGCCTATTTTGGATCTAGTAGTTAGACCCTCTCTGGGTCTACAATTGAATTCTAGAAGATCATATATTTCTAGAAAGTATTGCGAAATATCTAGATCTAGTCTATATGTATCTAGATTCCAGATCTGCGATCTAGGCCCCATCAAATGTCAAGGACCTGCTTTATAGAGTCCAACCCTATTTCTATTAGTATTATAATTACTTTTTATAAAAATTAAATAAGATCTAGAATCTAGATCTATCATCATTATCACCATGGCATGATAGATGAGTCAAATACAGCTTTGCCTATAGTAACTTAGTAAGAGTTATGTTTCTTGACCAACATAAATCTGAATCTAGATTCTACTACTAATGGTGTAGAGTATTCTATTAATAATATTATAATAAATTGACGTTAATTTAATTGACGCCAGTGTCACTCGCCTCGATCGATTGTGGTCCTGTCAGGCAGAGCAGCAGCTGACCGCGCGTAAAAGTGTGGGAAGCTTTTTAGTTTTTAGATTGACTGAAACGCTTACTCGTGACTAGGCTATACACACACACACACACACACGAAATCTATTCTAAATTTGATTTCAAGCAATGCAGTTGAAGTGTGTAGATCCGCTGTAACTTTTAACGTTTACGTAAAAATTGAATGCACAGTCCTCCTTGGGGCTTAAGCCACTATCAGTGATCAGTCAAGGGCCTTCTCCGCGAGCGATTATAATATAATGGAATAGGACGCTACTGTTAATGCTAACTGCTAGAATTTTATCTCTTTTAACAAAAAATGTTGGTACACTTTTTGTTACTTTAGGCCTCCGCTCAGCTGCTCGTTGTTTAGCATTGGGGGGCGACGGGGAATTCTCTTCTTGAGATAACTCTTATTTACATCCGACTTTGTCAAATAGCGTCCCCTAAGTCCATTGTAGGGAGTTGTGTACAAATTATACAATAAGAACAGGCTTATTTAATTGTAGATATGGGCTATCTTGATTGTTTAAATAATGTACTGTATGAATAACATATATCTGCGCTCAGCAATAACTTTAGCAATAGTCTAATAGCCCAAATTCCTCACATTTTACTTTTGAGAACGTAAGCTAATCAGTCTATTATAATATAGTCTATAATAATAACATAATAGCAATAATACGTGTAAGTAAAGACATAGCAGCTTCTTTGTGGTTTAGTGGATGCTTTTTGATGATAATTATGTTGTGTTAGGCCCATCATGAA
>JAXRKP010000625.1:77564-122564 GCA_037039925.1 Doris montereyensis | reverse complement strand
ACTAAGTCTAAATCCTAGTTTCACCCATTTCACATACTCCTTTTCATGCAAATGGTTGGGGAAACCCTCACTGTAAGAAGGTCATTTCCGGTAACACCGCAAGCTCTACTTGGGTTAGAAATGTTTTAAAATTCTAGTCTTGCACGTATGTCCAGAATTTTCTTTATTTTCCCTTCTATTATATTGGTGTCACCGTCCATACCATGTAACGGAAAATCCATTGGACGCTGTCATTGTCCGATTCTTGTTAAACAGTTTAAAAGAATGCATTTATTTGAAAAAGATGTAGTATAATTTTTTTAACTTTGCTTGAAATTTTATGTTTGATAACTTGTATAATATGATTCTATGTAACGAATTATCTCATTCTTACACATATCTTAACATAAAGTATTCAAGGTCTTATCATCAGAAGATTTTATCAAATTTGCTTCTCTACATTTACTTACACCCTAATTATGAATTTCTTTCTTTATTCCTTTCAGGAAATGGGAGCTGGGGGAGTACCTACAAATGCAAAAACTTCAGAATATTACAGAACTGATGATATACCAGACAGATTTGAAAATCCACGTATGTACAAAATTTACAAGACATTCACTGTGCCTTTCACTATCATGCAAAACTGTCCCAAGATTGTTGATGAATATTCTTATGAAGGGTCTATGCCATTTGAAGCTCAAAATGACAGATAAGGCAAAAATGAGCCAAGTGTAGTTTGAATAGGCTATGTGGAGACGTTTAGCGACATCGGTAGTGTTTTGAGTTTGTTATCAAGATGACACTGATTCAAAACCCTGGTTGGCTCAGCTTTTGTTCATGAAGTTGTACTCCTGGGAAAGATATTTCACTCTGCTTTCCTCATTTGAGTCATATTTGAATGAGTACCTAGCTATAGATAGAGAAGCATCTTGTCAGAGTATTAGTACGAAGCACGTAACAAGCTGCTGTACTGTATGCTCCATAGGAAGTTGAGGACTTTGGATGAAATGGCCTGCTGAAGGATAAATAATGTACACAATACAGTCAATGAGTCTGAATTTGTTCAGGGGTATGGGCTACAAAGCAATCTTTATCTTTAACTCATTCAGCTCCGAGTCGGTGTATACTCGGTTTGGCGATTATAGCATTGAGCCCTGACACAGTGTGTGCATGGTTTGTTGACCTGTTGCGACTATTGTCGTAATATGATTCAGGCACATTAACTGACTTCTCTGTCATTTTCAATAGTGCATCTTAAGGAAATAACACTACTAATAGGATGAATTTGTAGTATTTCTATAAATAGCTTAAACACACAGTGTGTAATAGAATGAAGTGTGTAGAAGCTAACATGTTTCGATTTACACACCAGTTAGTTGGCCAGTGGCTATGCGCTTTTATGTTTGCGTGACAGGCACTGAAGCAAGTTGTAAATAGATATTCTATCATCAATGATGAATCAGATGTTATAGATGCATTATAACAATGACATACAGTAAATGATGTAGAAAGGCTTTTGAGGCAGTTTTTAAATTTTCTTCATTAGATCTAGAATCTAGATCCAATATCTGTGGGCAAAGAATTTACTTTTGTGTTGTGTTATATTGCATAATTCAATAACGAGTTTCAATATGTAAATAAATATAAACAAAATTGTCCATATAATATGTTGTTTATCAATAATATATCTATGTCTGTGTGAAGTATGAAAGTTATTGAGCAATTGAGTTCTTTTACATGCAAGTTTTTGAATATGGGTTGAAATCCTCAATATCAGGACGTTAGCCAGGAATAAACAGCCAGGGCTGAATGAATTAATTTGATGACCTATGGCAGCCTCTTTGTTCCAAAGTAAAATAAAGCTGTATCTCATTCAACTGATGTTATCAGACTTATAACACCATATCTGTAGATCTAGTTCATAAGTGTCTGGTTATCGATTTTTGGACGAATGTTTGTTTTGAAAATCATACACTTTTGTATATATTCATTCCTTTTGTGAGTTTTTATTGGGTCAACTGTTTTGAAAGCGATCAAAATAAAAAGACTTTGATTTTTTTTTAAAGAGAAAAAATGTTGACCTAGAACCAAAATCAATAATAATAATTATAATAATAATAATAATAATAATAATAATAATAATAATAATAATAATAATAATAATAATAATAATAACAATGATAATAACAATAATAATAATAATAATAATAATAATAATAATAATAATAATAATAATAATAATAATGATAATATAATGATAATAATAATAATAATAATAATAATAATAATAATAATAATAATAATAATAATAATAATAATAATAATAATAATAATAATAATAATAATATATAATAATGACAATAATATAATAATTCTAATAATACTGATATATGTTAATATAATAGTATCATCTTAAAGCGGGATGAAGCATTCTTTCTGGTCGACCCAATATAATAATTAAAAAACAAAAGGCTCACATTTTCTTATTTCTAGTAAAATACATCAGCCTTTATAATGGGTTTATTATTAATCACCAACATCTTTGTTGACACAATCTTAAAGCAAGCAAGGAAAACAGTAAAGTGTAGAAAGATTGTGTTAAATCTTCATTGTTGTTTTATGTTTTGTATTTCAATGTCTAAGTCTATAAACTTTAATTCTCCCATACAGAGGTGTTTGAAGGCTATGGTACAAAACCTCAACACCCAATGTACACAACAGAAGCATCAAGATATGGTTCTAACCGTCCTTCTGTTCACACTGTGCCCCTTTGCTTTCATGCAAAGTCTCAGAAATTCTCAGAGGTAAGGCATATTAAAAATGTTAGTTCTTTAAACTCTTCACAAATCAAGCAAATAGTTCAGTATTGAAATCATACATAGTGTGATCTTATTGTAAGGTGCTGACCTCACATGCTGGAAGCTGGATTCTAGCATCTGAATTCAAATTTATAATTACTTGAATGTGGTCAAAGAAGTAAAAGATCTATTTTACACCAAGGTAGCTATAGCGGAGTAAAGTCAAAAGTGATAAACCACAATACATAACGACTCTACCAAATAAAAACAGAACGAAGTCATGTGGTGAATGGTAACAAAAATCCTATGACGATCAAAAGGGTTGTTGTAGCAAAGTAAAGTTCCTTAAAGGCCATTACGCCCCGTAGAACCGGAGCATATCCCGGTTTCTATGGCTTGAAGAAGAACAGATGATAATAATCACCTCCTGGACAGGGCGCTAGTTTGAGGCAGATTTTTACTCACAAGCTAGTGCTTGTACCCATTTGCGCCTGGATCAAGTGGAGAAAATGTGTGTTAAGTGTTTTTACCAAGGAACAAGTCGGACTTAGCTTTGCTAAGATTTGACCCTGAGACCTCATGATCGGAAGTATGACAGCCTAATCACTCGGCCACCGACACTCCTTGTCATGAAGGTAGAAGAAGATAAAGCCTCATAAGGATTTTATGAGACAAGAAAAAAATTGAAATCTTTGCTATTGGATGAATAATTGTAACTATTGTTGGCTATTGAATAAGTGATTTGTAAACTAATTACCAAAAAAACCCACTTTGTAAGTCCTTTGACTTATTGTATTGTTTTTACCTTCTTCTTTTTCCACAGCACCTTGGGAAATGTGGAATGCCTCGCAACTTTTCCCTAAATACATCTGCTGATAAGAGCTTTGTTTGAGAGGGATAAGATTTAAAAACACATTATCAGTTTTTTGCTGTTGAAAATTTGTTACAAAAGTGTAGAAAAAAATTGTACCATCATTTTATTTTTGAAAATTTCCTGTTAACCTACATATTTGTTTTTCGCAGTTTATATTCTGAGTCAAATGGTAAAAGCAAATTTGAGTAATTTAACAAAAACTTAACTCCACACCCCGAAATAAGAAAGATACATCAAGTTTAAGCTTTTATAATGATGAATCAGTTCAATTATCATAACCATAACATTTATGTTTTCATTTTCTGTCTTTCGTGTCATTAAGATACTGTTTTATAAGCGAAATTCTGTTGTGATGAGAATGTGAACATTGTGTTCTTGGCAACACTGTAAAATTTTAAATGTATAGCATGTAATTTTATTCAGTTTAACCGTGTTGAGTGTGATTTTATTTGCTTTTATTGTAATGACTGAAACTATTTCCTGTATCATTCTCATTTTTCCTTTTTTTTTCTCTACTATTTCATAATACATGCATTTTCTTGTTCATGAAATGAAAATAAAAAAAGATTTGCATCAAAACAAAGCTTGTCTTTCCTACTAAATCTGGAAAGAAAATTTTCCTTTTTTCCTCTTTTTATCTATCAGGGAAGGTTAATTTTCAGAAAAGGAAATTTAATTGTTTACTTCAAAACTGATTGAGTGCTAAATATTCACCACTCCAGATACAGTGAACACCTGGTATCTCAACATTGATGGGACTAGACATATCATATCGATTAAAAAGAAGAGGAATGAAAATGATGATAATTTGTAGAATGACCCATTGGAGAAGGAGTCTGCGAGGACTGCAGTGCTTAACGAGGTGTGTGCTACATATTGTGGTAGCATGCTTTATTAGAGTTCAGTTTCAGTCAGATTATAATATGATGAGATCTGTTGCCTGATGATGTAAAAGTGTGTGAGTATGTGAGCGTGTGTTAATCACAATCGATTTGACAGGTAGTTGACTCAGTAGTAGGCCTATATCTAGTAAGTCCCTAAATGAGAGGGATTGAAGAAGTTGGGAATCAACATAAAAAAGTTGGAAAGGAAAAAGATGTTGATATAAGAGGTACGCATTGATACCAGGCCCTGCTGGATGAGCAAGAACCGTCCTTGACAAAATTCAACCAGGAACTGCTAGACTTGAGCCAGGAATTACTGGGACCTAGCAAAAGAAAGAAAGAAAGGTGGATATCAGAGCAATCATGGAAAGTAATCGAAGAAAGAAGAAAGACAAAGGGCCGCCTACTGATCACCAGATCAGAAAGAATTAAAGAACAAATCTATAATGAATATGCGATGCTAGACAAAAAAGTTTAAAAGTCAGTCAAAGGACAAGAAAGCTTACTATGATATGTTAGCAAAAAGAGCAGAAAAAGTAAGCCAAAGACAAGATATGAAGACTCTATACGAGACAGCCAAAGAACTTTCCAAAGGGTATAAGAAAAATGACACACCGATCAAAGACACAAGGAAATTTACTCGAGCGAAGTAGACCAAATGAACAGATGGAAAGCACACTTCGAGTGTGTCTTAAACAGAGAAACGCCAAGGCTCTGCACGGTCATTAAACCTGCAGAAAATGACTCGACATCAACACGCTACATCCAACTTTAGATGAAATAAAATAGGCAATAAAGAGTCTCAAAACAGGGAAAGCAGCAGGTGAAGATCAGAGTCTCAAAACAAGGGAAAGCAGCAGGAAAGATCAGGTGACAGCGGAAATGATTAAGATCAGAACTAAAGAAAGATGACCCCTAAAATAAATTACAAAGCATATTTCAAGAACTTTAGGAAAAAGAAGAGCTGCCAAATGAGTGGAGTGTTGGACTCATCGTCAAACTACCAAAAGAGGGGAGATCTTTCTGAATGTGATAATTGCAGGGGAATCATGCTATTCTCTATCACCAGCAAGATTTTCAGCAAAATATTACTAAACCGTATTAACCCTACAGTCGAACCAAAACTTAGAAAGCAGCAAGCAGGATTAAGGAAAGGCCATTCGTGCTCAAACCATATATTCACTCTTAGACAAATTTTTGAACAATGCCAAGAATGGAATACTCCCCTGTACTCAAATTTTATAGATTTTGAAAAGGCTTTTGATAGTGTACACAGACCTGCATTATGGAACATCCTACAACACTATGGCATTCCCTCCAAGGTAGTTAGCATAATCAAACTGCTTTACAGGGATTTCCATGCTAAAGTAATCTTTGGAAATAAATTGACAGAGAGTGTGAACATCAATACAGGTGTAACATCAATACAGGTGTGAAACAGGGCTGCATTCTATCACCTTTTCTATTCTGCCTTGCTATCGATTGGATTATGAAGGCATCTGTTGAAAATAAGAAAACAGGACTAAGGTGACCATTCACTGAAATATTAGAGGACCTTGATTTTGCTGATGATGTTGTACTCCTGTCACAGAACATCACAGATATACAAACCAAAACACAGTGAGTTGATAACAATGCACAAAAACTGGGGCTACACATAAATATTGGAAAAATAAAAATGATGAGGATGAACAACAAATCGAAACAACCGGTGAAACTTGGAAACAAGGAGATTGAGGATATACAAGCTTTCACATATCTCGGAAGTAAGATTACTCAAAATGGAAATTCTGAAGATGAGATCAAAGAAAGGTTAACAAAAGCAAGAAAAGTATTTGGATCACTCAATAATATTTGGAATTGAAGAAAAATCTCAATTAAAACAAAACTCAGATTCTACAAATCTAATATTCTAGCTGTCCTTCTTTATCGTGCTGAATCTTGGAAAACAAATAACATCTGCAGAAAACTGGACACCTTTCAAAACAAATATCTCAGAAAGATCCTCAAAAGATTTTGGCCAAACACGATATCAAACAACAACCTTCAAGAAAGAATATCACTGGAGTCAATATCCCAGATTGTGAGGAAGAGAAGATGGAAATGGATGGACTGGTCACATCCTTAGGATGAATGCTGATGCCATCCCTAAAATAGCCCTCAGATGGACCCCTCAGGGAACAAGGAAGAGAGGTCGCCCACTAGAAACCTGGAGGAGAAGCATCGAAAAAGAGATGAAGATTCATGGATAGACGTGGGGCAGATGGCAAAATTGGCATCTGATCGTGTTCAATGGCGTTTCACTGTGTCGACCTTATGTGCTGCCCAAGCACCACGAGGATAAGTAAAAGTAAGAGGTATGCTTAATACACAAGTCATTATTTAGAAAAAAAATGGGGGACTTAAGAATTATGTCGACTAAAAAGAGGTCAACCTTAGTCAAGTGGTTCCCACAGTAATTAATAATAGAATAGTATTGTTTAAAATCTTCAGCCATTATCCCTTTCTTCTGAACCAACATTTAGACAGCAATACATTGCTGGAAGTTGATACCAACCTGGTGCTTAAGAAAGGAATTACATTCAAAACAATCCTTTTTCATGGAGCTTGTCTTAACTCTTGAACATGAGAGAGAAACAGAGCACTTTAACCATGCACTTACAACAGTGGAAAAACAGTGGATTGCTGGTTAACAATGAGTCTGTTTGTCAAATTGTATGTAGGGAAAATAAAAAGACTTTGTTTGTTGCAACAGAAATGACCCCGTCTACCATATATGGTGGTCTCAGGATGAATAAAGAGAAAACAGTAAGAGGAAATTAAAAGAAAGACATATTCTGTTGAATTGGAATGATTTCCTTTCCAATAACTTATTTGAGTTTTACAACTGTTTCTCATTATTCTAATATCAAAGTATTAATACAGTTTTTCATTCTCTTGCTGTTGTGGATGTCTGGCGTTGGTGGCTGAGTGGTGAGGTTATTAGGTTCTGGGTTTGAGTCCTAGCAAAGCTAGGTTTGCCGCTATGTTCGTTGGAAAAGACACTTATCATGCACTTTCCCTACTCCACCTTGGTGCAAATGGGTACAAGCACTAGCTTGGGAGTAAAACCTGCATCAAACTAATATCTTGTCCAAAAGTTGATTATTTCACCTGTTTCGCTTCACGTTATAGAAACGGAGTAAGCTCGGCTCTATGGGCCGCAACGGCCTTGAAGGAACTTTACTTTTTTGTATTTTTTACTGCTGTGGATAGGCTTACATCTATATTTTTTATTGAAAGTGGAAGTGATTTAGACCTAGTGTAACAATTTACACTAGTAAATAACTATGCGTAAAAAAAGAAAAAGAATATAGACACTACACATGAATTTCTCAACCAATGAAAATGATTTAAAATATTAAATTATCTTTATTTCTTCAAATACCATCTTTTATCAAAGAAATAACAACAATAATATGAATAACCATATAAATAATGTACATTTCCAAATGTAGCATTGACACCAATGAGTTATCACCCAATAATGATAATAATAACAATTACTAATTACATGTTTTTATCACATAAAAGTTACTTTACCACAAAGACCAGTAAAAGCACCTCTTTAAAAAAACCAATACATTATAGAAACCTATCAAGAAAAAGCATTCATACACGACACATTTTGTTGAAATCAATTAAAATTTGAAGCGGGGGAAGAGAAAAAGAAATAAATTAGATTTGATGTAAATGATGGAATTATTGTTGTTACGTAGGTCTATTTTTAAAGATGTTTTAGGTTTTTAATTTTCACCTTCTCAGCAATCATGTCTAAGCGCAACAAGATGTTTATGATGTCAGCGTTATGCTACCCATACTTCATTTTTGACATCTTTGGAAGGTTTTTTGAGCTCCTAAGGATGAAAACACCGTAACTGCTTCACCAACAATCATAACTCATAATTTTAGAACGCATCTTCATCAGCATGACTTTCTTCTTTCACGTCAGTCCAGCAATGGCCACGATCCTTTAGCACACAACAACATGCAAATGCCAGCCAGGCCTTTGCATGCCAAGGGACTTTCTAGTAGACTGTGATGAAGCATTAGATCCCAAAGGAATAAAGGCCCAAGAGAGTTTGACACAATACTTATCGGAGCATTAAGTATGTCAGACAATTAAATGATGAAGTAAGTGGGTCTTCAGAAAATAATAAATAGGGACACAAAATAAATCTGAGCTCCATTTGAATGAAAAAAACAGGCATGGAAAAAATAAACCGAAAACAAATCTATGGGTATAAAACGGATGGGCTAAAATGAGCGTTTGGTTACTGATTTCGATTTTTGCCTGTCTGTGGATTCTACCTGTTTGGTACCCAAGGCTTTTTTAAAACTTATTCCTTTGCTCTCATCAGGCTCTAACATGACATCACACACATGTATAAAATCACATGCAGCTACACAATATACATTATATTAAGTTTTGCAAACTTTCTCAATCACATCTCTCACTCATATATTTGAAACTTCTATGTGAATACAAAAAATTGGAGTTTATCACATTTTTCATCTTGTTACTATCATACATTCACAACAATCTATGCCAACAGCTGCACAACTTGCTCTGGGGATCTTGGCACGATAGCTTGATCGTCTTTGTAGCCGTGCTCCGGGTCGGTAATACACTTATAAATCTGCGTGTAGGCTTCACATACAAGATCCACAGAACGCTTCTTAACAGCTTCCCTGGAAATTATTAATAAAATCACATTGGACATAATGATTCAAAGTCAAATAAATTTAAACTAAGATTTAAAACAGGCTGGACTATATGTTTAGACATGACAAAGAAAGACTGTGTAACTGAACCATAGTGTTGTGATTACGATGACACTGGTTCAAGCCCAGGGTGGGCATAGGTTGTTTTTTCTCTCACAACGTTGTACTCTTAGGAAAACTACTTCACTCTACTTTCTTCATCTGACTCAGGCGTGTATAAGTATCCAGCTATTGGTAGAGGTAAATCTTGTGAGAGCATTAGTGTGAGAAGCCTAACAGGCTTGTGTACTATCTGCTCCCCAGGGAGGTGAGAAGGATTTTGAATGCAATGGCCTGCCGGGGGATACATGATGTATAGTCAGTGAGCCTGCTCTTGTGCAGGATATGGACTATAAACTCATCTTTAGAAATTCATCTTTTGTTTCTCTCAATTACATATTTCACAGACTGTGACAAGTATATCTAGAATGATAACTTTGTTATTTTAGCAGTTTCAAAAATGTAAATATACAACAAAAAGTAAAAAATATCCATGGTATCATCTTATTTCCTAATTTGCTGCACCTACAGACTTGAGTAATAGTTTAGATGAGAAAATGTAGGCCAAGAGAATATTAAAATGTTGAACTCTTATTTTAAATGTAAATAAGCAGAGACGAAAACAAATAAAATTACACCAAAATCAATCAATAACATTTCATCAGACTTAGAGAGAGAAATTTACAGACGGACACACATGTGAAAATAACATTCAATTACTGCAAAGATACATTTACAATCTGTACCTCCATATGAGAAGAGGCTTCCAGAATTTACATGATTTAACCCATACCAGACCATATCACTAATCTTTCAACTAATCGAATGCATTAAAAAAAACTATACTGTACATACCTTTCCAAAGGGTGCAAAAGATTTAGATTGTTTAAATTTGCATGATTCAAGGTATAAAAAAAACTGTCAATGCAAATTCAATCTCAAGAATGTCAGGATTCTCACACTAATAGTAATTCGTTGTCTCTTCAGAGCATTATTAGAAAGCATGATTTGATCCACTTCATTTTTCTAGGTTGCAAAACCTTTTTGCATTTACCTTCTAAAATTGCATGTGCATCATGTGTGGTTTAGTGGTAGGCAGTTAGACCAGAGATCAGAAGGTCATAGCTTCAAACCTTAAACTTGATACGACAGCACAGACATATTTATCATCCACACATTTGTTCTCACTTCACCCAGCCAAGGGACAAATGTGTATCGCCACCATCACAGCCTATAATTTATGTCTGAGAGGAAAAGCCTGCAACAGACTGTCATCTTGTTCCTGGTATGAGCTTCTGTCACATGTTTCACTTCACGCCGTGGAAACTGGTAAAAATTCTAGGTTTCTAGGAACCTTAAAGCCCTGAAGTAACAAAACGGTAACATATGAAAGCAAATTCAAACTTACCTTGTGTTTGCACCAAGGATAACGCTACACTGAGGCAATGTTAATCCGTCTGGCTGAGCAAGGTAGCTGTCAAACTTATTCTGTGTTTCAAATACATTAAATTTTGATATTTTGCATTACATTTCTAAAAATAATATTTCTTTTTATGACAGACAAAGATGTTTACATTTTGCATCAGAGAAACTTTTTTTCACACAAATAACCCCCACTTGATTAAAACTCCACAATGCTTATAATCTTATTAATTGTCCCTTTACATCTCCATCATTTCTATATATAATGTCAACAGATTCATGTATTTTGATCACATTTGACTTGTCCATGTACAGTCAAAGCTGATAATTGGAATGCCGTTTAATTGGAATAGCCCCTTAATTGGAACAATTCCTCTGGGATAGAATTCCTTCTATGAAAATTCCACTGTCTGACTGGAAAGCTCACTACTTTATTGTCAAAAGTTCTAATGTGAAGGTCACAGTAACGTAACAACACGCTAAGCTTAATTTAGATGGAGTGTGCAGCATTATACACTTTATTATGCTCAAACTTGATATGTTTGGATGGCATGTGTAGCTACTATATTGCAAGGACATGTGAAGTAGACAATGCAGGTAAGTCTATCACATCAGATGATCAACAATGATGAATGGCTGGCCAGGCATTGGATTTAGATGGGGGTTGCGATCACACATTGAATGCGATCACTGGGCCGGACCAATGAAAGACGTAAAGCGTAGCGGATTGCGTAGGTGTGCGAATAAGACAGCGCAGATCTACTGTATACATGATAAATGTACATTGAAGATTTATGTGCACTCTATACAAATGTATTGGGATTTTTAAAAACTAATAATATATGTAAAACATTGCATATAGAAGAAATAAACATACTTTTACCAATTATCATAATCATGTACCTGTATAATACATCATAAGGTTGTTCTATACACGGTTGCCGCTAATCGGAACGCCGCATAATAGGAACAATTTCCTTTATGGTGCTGTTCCAATTAAGTAGCTTCGACAGTAAATAATTCTTATTTACATCTAAGTGACCTTTATTTGTCAACAAAACCATTTATTTTGATCATACTTGATTTGTTGATATTAAATTGTTAATAATTGATACAATTGTCAAAGCCGATAGAGTTTGATACCTATAAAATTAACATATTATCAAAGCAACAAGGCCTATTTGAAAGAGTGAAAACAATTCTTCTACAAAAGTTAGCACCAGTTGAGTCTAACCACTCGGCCACCGACGCCACACAGCCATGAGGGAACTTACCACCGCAGATTTGACCCAGTTCATCCAAGCCAGGCATTGATGACAAGGGTCCCTGGCAAAGGATAAGGACAGCATGTTGTTATCTTTATCTAAATAAATGTTATTGACAACAAAGTTTACTATACTGAAAAGCTAAAAAAACTATTCAGTATACTTAAAAGTGGTCAGCACTATCTAGTATAGTATACAATAGTGTATTGTATAGTATAAAAATAGTATACAACAATGTGCTATTGTTAAACTCCCAGTTAATGATTTGAACTAGGTGCACCTGTTTAGAGATCTTTGAAGTATTACAGCTATGTCCTTTTTATGAATACCTGTATATTCTGTTAAACCCTTTCCTGCCTAAGGGTCTTTCACAATTCTAGTCTGTGTGCCTAAGCCCTCACTTTCTATTCAGTTTGAGTGCCTAAGCAGAGGGATGCAAATCTGATGAAAATATGCCTGTCTCAGTTTTAAAATTAATTTTAGAGACTTACAAAACTCTCAATTTTAATGAAGAAATTATAATAAACTAGAGAACAAACTAAGCTTTCAGAAAATGTATACTTTTATATTACTTTGATGAGCCTTCAATTGTCGGTAACTTTCGTGAGTAGGTCGGTCCTTTCATTGGATGTAATAATGTCGCTTTGTTTACAATCGTCGTAAGTCAAAAAAGTAGATAAAAATATGCCGTCTTTTCACGAAAGAGCCGGAAATCTCCCATATCTTGAGATTGCGATTCAAATCTTGCACACTGCGAAGTTCTTGTTGTTATGCGAGTACAAAGTTGAAGAGTAAGCAAAGGACGCATTAGGGCGCTTTAGGCATCAAGGCTGATGTCGCATTCGGTCACAGTAGGCAGGAAAAGGTTATTAAACTAAGAGGCTAGCCAGGATATTCATAGCGAAATTGCAGGAAAGCAAAACTTAAAAGTGGTCACTATTTGATATAGTAGACTGATCAGTGCTTGCCTAGTGACAAAAAGTCTTTTTTATTCAATTTAAATACTACACCATTTGACTGCAATTTATGCTTGGATACATGCAAAAATAACCCGAGGTTTATAATCACATTGCAAGCCATCATAGGTAGCTAGCTATGGAACTATCCGCATTGCTGCACAAACATTTTGTCTCCTTTACTAAACATTTCCAATAAGCTTTCTGGGTTTTTGTTGGGTTTGG
The DNA here is from genome assembly GCA_037039925.1 of Doris montereyensis. NCBI lineage: Eukaryota > Metazoa > Mollusca > Gastropoda > Nudibranchia > Dorididae > Doris > Doris montereyensis. Next base: position 109,355 of record JAXRKP010000625.1, on the reverse strand, counting down.
GTGGGGTTTTTTTTTTTTTTTAGTTACTGAACACAGTATCATTTAGTAAAAACATTATTTTTTATTTGCAAATGATAATAACTCACTAAGTCATGTTACAATCATGAATGTGGAAAGTCATAGAATAATGATATCATAGCTGCCTACCATTTCAAATAGGAAAAACAGACTCTGACTGTGCAAACTACTTTTAACCCACACAAAAGCCTGTAATATTCCAGAAAACATTGATAATTTTACTCAATTAACCCCATTTATGATAAACAATAAAAAGGCAGATGATTGCTGGTCTTTCTGGTGAAGTGCACGGTTGCTTTGTGAACTCAGAATGGCATCTTCAATTTCACCCCAATATCCGTGAGCCTTTGCCGATAACTTAGGGTTTCTTTACAAACAAAATACAGTTAACCCTCATATATGTACCTTTCAAGGTAAATACAGACTTACTGACTAAATGCCAAAAAACGTAGTAAATGCATTTTTTATGTACTAGTTGGCAGCTTGATGATGTTATTCTCCTCACCTTGTTCACGGCTTTGTATGCTACCCAGATTTATTTATAAACCGAGCTATTAGTGTGGTCAAAATATGAAAACAATACAGAATACGAGGTAAATGTCTTGAGACTAACCTGCTCTTTTTTATATTGTTGTATGGCGGCATAAATCTGGGCTAAACCCGACACGGTTCAAGATGTAAGATGCCTGCTCACTAATTAAGGTATCGACATGGGCGTCCGTCTGAAAATGGACATAAATTTCTGATTATGACATTCAAATATTAACATCTATTTGAGACATACAGTAGGGACCACCTAAATGCCCGGCGCTTTGGGAAGCAGAGAAAAACGGGCATTTAGGCAAAATGGGCATTTAGGCGATAGTAGGCTAAGGCGACAATTTGGGAGGAGGGGAGGGGTGATCATCAGGAGTTCATCCAGTATGGTGCAGAATTCAAATTTACGAAAAATTTAATGCGAGAAATAGGGACACTTGGAAACCATTTAGCTATTAAGCGCTGAGGTGGTGGGCTGATCATCGCTCGCCACGAAGACCCAAAGGCACCATGGATACAGCCAATGCAAGACAGGGGAGCAATAAAACTGTTCACATCTTGTCCCTTGATCGCAATGTGTGCCCGGTGTATTAAAAATGCCGGGTGATTGCATGCAACTTACGACATCAAGAAAGAGCCCTGGGCGGAGTCTGAAAGACTTAGATTCTCATTGCCCAATGACAAACCAGTGATCCACTGGAATAAAGGCTATGCTGTACAGTGGGTGGAGTCATGAAGAGAAGATCGGTCATCTTTTATTACCTTACAACGGATGGTAATGAAGGGTGGTTACAGTGCATAACACATTTGACAGACATAAGTCCTATTGGCAATGTATGATAAAAAGAAAGAATTTTTAAACAATTACTGACATATTTTATGATAATTTGGAGAAAATGATACCTGCAGTTGCCTGGCATTTAGGCAAAAATCTTGGTTTTGAAAGGGCATTTAGAGGAGCAATTTATATAGAAAAAATCTGGTTTCACTGATTTTGTGGGAATTTAGGCGAAACAGGCATTATGGTGGGTGGCATTTGAGGCGGTCACTACTGTACTACTAAAAATGATAAGGAAGTTAAAGAGCGCAAGTCTCCATTACAAGAATACTCAAAGGTGCTTTACAATGTATAATTCAACAAGGACAACGGAAATCTCAAAGTTCACACATACAAACGTACATACATGCACACATACTCCAAGATAAACAGGAAAACTCAAAGTATTGTTTGGTTACAACTATTTACATAATCTAAACTTATCTAATATACGCTATTCCAAAACATTGTCGCGCATTCAATCAAAATTGTAAACTTTTTTTCAGAGAATCGATATCACTATTATATTTAAGTAAAAGTAGAAGAAAAACAATCCTGTCTCTTAACCTGATCACATAAAAGGGAATTTCATCTTGACTACCTGAGCATTGAGCATTTCCAGGCGTGTATCTGTGAATTCGTACAAGGCTAAGGTGGTGTTCATGAGGTGGATACAGTTGACCATATAAGCTGCCATATCAATGGCACTGAGGCGACTGGCCGACATGGAACACATTTGCAGTAAAGGATCAATGACACAGGACAGGATCTGCAGCGAAATAGAATGTAATCTGTAAAGGTGACATTTTCTGGCTCTAACAAATGTCAAATACAGAAAGAGATTTGCCCGTAAAACATTCAACTATATATACAGAGGGGGGAAAAGTCTAAGGCAGTGAGGGAACGTTTCATCTGGTAAAGGTCGTTTTGCATTGTAGATTTAGAGAAGGGATGTTAGAAGATCTACTTCAATCCTCAAGAAATAAAAAATTCTCTTGGCTAGGGAATAAAACTAAAATTGAAAGACAATTAATTAGAACAAAAACTCAAATCGTGTTCCATAAATTAGAAAGCCTAGTCAAAATTCTTTTTCCTCTTTAAAAAGATATGAAACCTCATCATCGTTCAGTCCTCAAAACTATCCAGGAGAGAACAGTACTTAAGCTCCACAACAAACTGAAGTGTAGGCAGACTAGTAAAGAAACCTGTTTGTAATCCTGTCGTTTGTCATCAATTGGTACGACAGATGCATCGTGACACGCCAGAACATCTCTCAGCAGCTGTAAGGTCTGGGTCAGAGAGGAAGTCGGGCCAAGGTCAGAGGGAGGTAATTCTACTTTGTCTAATAGTTTGTTTGCATGACTTGTCAAGCTATTGAAGAACATGCGATGGCTGAGATCCTGAATCTCCCGATTGTAGAGAGTAGAGCAGCCTCCATTGTGACAATTTGGCTGAGGAGAAATTAGATACCGTAAATAAATGATTAATTCAGTCGATAAAATGTTGCCAAGTTAATACTACAACTACCGTAACTCTTTGAGTGCAATCACTGATCTAACGGTGCTTCCGCTAGGTTGCTTTATGACAAATGCCGATGTATCAGTTCTGGGCGCTTCCTCACAATTTTTGTTTCTTAAACTAATACTGCTAAAAATTGTGAAGAAATGCCCACAACCCATACATCAGCGTGTGACATAGAACAACCCAATGGAAGCACTGATAGATCGGCGATTGGCACTCAATGCTTAGCAAAGTTATATTATGCCTCTAAAATGTATCGCTATTGCAGGGGATAGAATTAATCTGCCATGGAGTAGATACTTTTGGCACTCAAGAGTTAAAAGCCATCCTCTACTCGTATGTCTATATAAACATAAAACAGACCAAATATCAACAAAATATCTTGTTCCTGTTTCTTTCATGCTTTTGTTATTATCATGTATAAAGTAACAAAAATTAAACAACTACTGGCTATTCTGATGTAATACAAAGTCAAAAGTATGATTTCCTTAGGGAAGGAACAGGCATATAACGGTTTGGGTACATCTATTCTTACAGCAATAACAAACGACTTCCATAAGATGAGGAGATCAGTTTATGCAGAGTGACATGACTTCAATCTCATCGTCAATTCAATTTTGATTTTAAATCTAGTCTATTATCTCCTTCATTGGTAAATGAAAAAAAAATTAGTGGGACATGTGGTGTAAGGCAGTTGAGAATTGCAGGCTTTTTATCGCTTGCCAAATTGAGCTGCAGGATTTCAAGACCTTGTTGGCCGGCACACAAGGATAGAAACCAGGAGAAAGCACCAACAGTTGTTCTTTCTACCAGGGCATGAACTTGCTACCTCATTGGAGATCTTGGCCTATCAATGCTGTGTCATCCATTGTCCATCTCCCACAACAACCATCAAAACTCCCATTTTAAAATGTCACTCCTCAATTTGGGGTGCAGTTCTGGCACAGCTGCCGGCACAAGATGTCATTCGTTCAAACTTCAGGTTCAAGTATACAATTTTGCTCCAACACTAGGTGGTTTGACTGATTGAAATTTATCCTGTCCACCACTGGTTGTCTCAGTGTGAATCAAATGGAAATGAAAGAAGTAGAACCTACCAGCAGCCCCCCACCATCTATCCATCCAACTCAGGGATGCTTGTTATCCTGTATATTGTCTAATTTAAAATAATTGATGAGAAAATAATATTTTTGGCACAATTGGCTTTCCTAAGTCTATTTCACAATTAGAAACAGACGCTAATGACTGGACGTCAGATCACTCAATAAGCATCCAAAGGTCTTAGAAACATGTGCAGTATAAGGCAAACACACCAAGGAATAGAGAGTTCATAACTGTGCAAATTTCATATTTTTTGTCGCTCAAGGATTTTCCCCTTCTCCCTTGCTATTTTAATTTTGTCTGGAGGGTTTTTTTTTCCAATTTTGTATGGACAGGCAATGTTTGAAAGCCTTTTCAAAGTGAATTTTCAGACCATTTTCCAGAGATTTTCAAGGGTGACGTATATATCTAAAGTAAGTAAAATAAATACCCGATGGTGTGATGGTAGAATTTCAGAAGGTTGTCTAATTTGTAAAGGATAATTGGATCTTGCTCTGACACCAAGACTTGTTCCACCCGCACCTAATGATCAAGAAAAAGATATGAATAGACTAAAATCGGTAACAAATACTTTCATAAAATCAAACTTAAGCAAGAAACTAAGAGATGAGCTCTAAAGAGAAACCTGATACCAAAACACAGCAGATATGTCCTTCGTTATCAGTAGAAATATTGGCAATGATAGAAAGCAAACTATTTTTTAAACGTTGACTTATTCAAAAATCTCAAAACCTTAAAAATCTCATTGTGAATTTGGCAAAACAACTATCATGCAAACTTTTCATGATTACATACATTTTGTTTTTATGTAGTTTCCCACCATTAAAAAATATCTAAAAAAATATAGTTATGAAAAGCATATTTAAAACTCACACCGCTGTCTCTGATTAATTATAAGAATACTTTTTGTATTGTCATTTGAAATCATAAACAGAGATAACCCCCCAATCAAATGGCAAAAACATCCTAAGCCTTTGCCCCCTTCCCCCTTTTTTCATACCCCCAAATTAAAATACTGAAGTGAATATTTACGCCAGGTGGTGCAAATATCCCCAAAGATATCTGCACCAGGTAAGATTGCTTGTTTGATATTTCAACCACCTGGGATATTCCCACCGCCTGGTGCAAATATCTTTTGGGATATTCCCACCACCTGGTAGAAATATCTTTTGAGATATTCCCACTGCCTTCTTTTGTAGATCTAGATCTACTTGTTGTTGGGACTGGTTTCATCCCAGCCAAAATTGGACAATTGATAAATCCATTCTCATTAGCTCTTGTGTCCAAACCCCTAGTTACTTTGTTTTCACTATGAACATTTGATAGAGAACCTGGGCAAATATCTTTTGAGATATTCCCACCACCTGGTGCAAATATCCTCCTCCATTAAAATATCCTTTTATAGAACAATTTTCCACTGATTCAGCAATAACAAGAAAATAGACAATGAGCTTGTCTCACCTTGAAAGGAATACAGACTCCTTCAGTTATGTTACCAAGAACATCCTCAATTTGAATATTTGAAGCTGTAGATTAGTAGAAAAAAAATCACATTTGTTGGTTTGCATTAGTGAGCCTATTTAGTGACTTAAATAAAACAAAATAAAACACAATTTTAAAAAAATAAAAAAATAGCACAACACAATAAAAAATACTAGTTAAGTAGCAACTCCACATCATGGGTAATTCCTTGACTATTTATATTCATATTTTTAAATTTGTAGATCCTAGTTGGCAGTGTGTCCTACAAAAATATAAAACAAATGTACCTGTACAATTTTTGAGTAGTGACTGAAGGTATTCCTTCTCAGAGGCAGTAGCTTGGTGAAGCCAGGCTAACATGTCTCCCACATATCATGATGGATCATGGGAGTGAAGTTCAATTGGTCGGGAGTGCCACAGGTCCTGTGACAGTAATCATACATTATATATAATAGAAGTAAGGTCAATCGTGAAATCATGATAGGCTTTGAAACCAAGACTTCATAAATTCTAAAGTATATTAGAACAAGTACAGAATATATTAGAAGTGGACGTGGACATAGTCAAAACACTAGGAAAATGATTCTTATCAAAAATGAAAACGTCCCAAAATGTACACTTCTGCAACATCACAGTTCTTTGCAGACCACCTTACACTAACGATATAAATCTCTAAGAACTGATTAGAACTAAGATTGAAATTGACTGCTTGAAAAAGGACGACAGTCCTGTGGTCAGCAAAGAAATCTAAGGATCCTCTAATAGCACGGAGGGGCATAGATGTTTTTAACGAAGTAACTGTTGACAGCAAAGATGATTTGAAGTCTGTGAGCCTGTAAACATAATAATTTAAGTATGAAGACATTCAATTATGCTTCCAAAAGCTGATATTTGATTCATGTATAACAGGATTACGGTAAGAAAACAGAAATGACTTCCTATAACCGAAGTTTCACTTTTGTTTACCTCCACGTGTCAGGGCATCCAGGAATCCACGGACCACGGCGCCACGTCTCGCTTTGCCAAACTCATCCAAAGAGTATCTTGATGTGGATGGGGAAAAAAAAATCTTTAAAAACTTGTACTTGGGCATAATTTTCAATCATTCTTAGCATCACTAAATGTTGTGATAAACTGGTGTCAGATTAAAGACTTGGACACAAACACATCAAATGTTCAGAATATCACTCATCGAAATAAAACATTCATGACATCTCATATACCATAAAAAAAAATTTGAGATAGCTTCATTATGAAGAAAACAAAACTCCAATTCAATTCAAATGACTCGTCAGCGGTTGAAAAGTTGTATTTTGCTATGTAACTTGAATAAATTTGAACAAAAGCTATTCTGATATTTTTTATTCAGCTCTAGAATGGTGAATGCCATTTTTGCCGAAAATGGGGCAAATCTAGTCTATCATACTAGTGGATAGAGCAGTTCATTCCCGTTATAATGATATCATAAAAGAAGCTCAGTATCGATTCTTTGAATTTATAGAAATTTTTAGAAACGATACAGGCCTATTTTTCAACACAACTATTATACAATAAAAGCCAGAAATATTATCTAAAGTATGGCAAGTTGGTACTCATTTTGATCGTCACAATGAACGGTATCAAGAATAAACTTATTTGAGGATCTATTATGAATATTCCTTTAGATCGTCCGGAAAATATGGAACATATTCCACGCACCTATAATCAAAAGGCACCATCTCAAAATGAGCCAAAGGTGCTGGTGCATTTGATACAATGTCAATAAGAAGTAGTTGAGAGCCTCTCAAGGTTTTATAATATTTCAATGTATTATTCTACTCTTTTCTTAGGTTTATAGGAGAAAAAATGTATTCAAATTACAGAAAATAAGATATCCTTTTTTGTTCATTATTTCCCATCAATTTCTTTATTTCTCAAAGTATCTTCATGAAATTTGGTATGGATAATGAGTGGGGGAAAAAAAAGAAATGATCAAATGCTTTTTTGCTATGTATTATAGTTTTGAAAAAATTACATTTTTTGTACAATATTTTTGTATATTTTTGGTTGTTCTCATATGCTATTTTCAAAAATTCATGAAATCAAAACTTATGAATGAAACATAAAAACGATCTGACAAAATTTTGATATTGTATCAAATAAGGTGTGTGCCAAGTTTGAAAGAAATTTGTTGAAAAATGAAAAAGCCTATCGATATTGAACTTGATGAAATTTGGGACCAAAATCCAAGATGGCCACCGTTTCCATGGCAACCGGAAGTATCAGGAAAAAAACAGCAACATCTTTCAATTCAGTACACCATGCCCATTACACCTAAGTTAAACTGATAGGAACAAACAGGAAAATTTTCACTCCAGGACACCCCCTCCCTCCCTTAATTTGATGACATTTTGGCAAATATATATGCTTGTTATCGTTATTTTTTGTGTATTTTGTATATTGATAAATCAAAAGTTTTTTGCCTTTCTCCTTTATGTAATTAGTGTATTGTATTGAACAAAAAAGTTATACGGCCTGCAGTCGGCATTCTCTCAGTTATCCGGCCCACTGTGAACATTTCTTTAGTGACCCCTGTGCCAGGGGATACATCATGTAAAGTCGGTAAGTCTCCACATGTGTAGAAAGACTATAATTCAACTTTTATCTTTAACTTACTTTAATAAGACTGGACGGTCCTGCAGGGCTTCCATAGCCTGGCACAGGAGTGGTGAGACGTCCGGTGTGTCTTGAGTGACCAAGCGACACTGGTCTGTTCAAAAAGTTAACAAACAAGACACAAATTTTAGAATCTAAGTAACTCTATGAAGGATAGTAACAGTTGTATACACATGAGCAATTTAGAAGGAAACAAAATTATAGGAGATCTTGACGTAAGTAATTTAAATGATTGCCTTCAAACGTGTGGCTGAATCAATTAAAGCATAAAAACAAAGATTTAACAAAAATGAAAACCAAATAACACTGGCCAGTCAAACCACATCAATATTTCTATTTTTGATGTTGTACAATATCTAAATAAAGTGATTATTATATCACTGAAGTAAAAATTTAGATCTAACAGATTTTGAGTTATGAAAATCAAAATCTAATTGGCTTGTTGAAGGCTGTTTATGAAGCTTAAAATAATCTCACTTTGAGTCCAGCGGTAAAGCCTTTCATATGCTGATTCCTGCTGTAGTGCCATGGACTCCATAATCTCCAACCTGGGAACGACAAAATATTGGGGTTAAAATGGGATAATGTATGAAAGACAATTGCCGTTCTTATAAGACTTTGGTGCATCATACTATAATGGAAGTAAGGTCTGTTGTGTAATCACGATAGGCTATTAAACTAGACCTCCACACATTCTATAAATTATTAGAACAAATGTGAACTATATTAAGGGCAGATGTGGGCATAGTAAAAAACGCTAGTAAATTAATCTTATCTACATTAATGTTTTTGTTGAATAGATTTGAACATGTAAACTTCTCTCAAACCTATGGAAAATTAAAAACCAGAAGCAGACAAATTTGAATTTGTCTTTGCTCATGTTCAATCAATGGGTAAGCTAGGTATAAATAAAACACAATTAAAACTTTAATAAGACTTAACTGTGTCACACTATAAAGAAAAAAACACATGGTGCTCTCCCTTAACCATTTAGGTTGAGACACAGAGAGGTATTAAGAACACAATGTTTACTTTTGTTCACCCTGTGGAAAAACAATAAAAAGAATTCAGTCCAAGCTTTGCAATAAGAAAATAGAAGTAAATAAATGTACCCAGCTGTTTGGTGATTTGTGCGGGCAAGAATTTACATTCACTGTGTATCTGTTTAGCCCGTGCTAGAGCCTTGAAAAATTCCTGCATAAAGATAAAAATAAGTTAATTATTCATAAACAGCCTCAATACGAATTGGGTTCCTTTTCTAAAAAAATGTCCTTAAACGATGGGAAAAATAGAAAAATATTGTTTGTACAGCTTTTAATTTCAATTTTCATTTCCTTTAAGTGAAACAAGTTTTCTTATAAAGAAATACGGTTAGCATAAAACTAAACTTTGACCCCATTCAAGGGGAACACATTAGCTTGATTTCTTTGTCAAATTATCTTTATGATAACTTTTGATAGAAGAAAGGTAAGTCACAAGAGAAAATTTAAATATTTGAGGGTATATATATCTAAATCATTTCCCTAAATGAGATAATAGGAACCTTCAGTAACTTTCTGCAGCCTAAAACTGATTGTTCAACAATAAGTTACGATATGAAAACAAAGGAAAGAAAATAACAACTGTCAATTTTCTGAAGTGTTACACAGTGAGCTTTTTATTATCGACTTTTTAGGTATATCCCACAAAATACTTACAGGCTGCAATTTGCCATCTCGAGTTCCTCTCAATGTCTTCAGTTCATCTGACTTGAGTTGAAACTTGTCTAAAAAGGCTGTAGCCACTTGTTCTCTTAACTGTAGTTTTTGACTATGGAGGAAATTGTAAAAAAACAATACAATGCTATTAATCTGTAAAGCAATAATAATGAGTTCTTGGTAGTCACCTGATGTTATTTTGTAGCATTTATTTATGACAATGTAACATTCACGGATGATTTTTAAAAAGATTTCATACTTCACCAATTTTGAAATATTCCTAAACATTTTTTTATTATTGAAGAGCCTTATCCAAGTGATTTGGCAAGAGTCCAACAAATAGAAAGTCACAAAACTGGATTATTGCTTCTGGCTAGTCACAGATTTGTGAACGTAAAACAGCGACAAACCTTTCATTGCGCAAAGATGTAGTTTGACTAATTAGGTGCTGAGTCTGGGCTTTGCTGCCTGAAACAAGAGAAACACAGGCGTCTATTTAACTTTTTATATACAAAAATCTAAGTAACATGTAGGCCCTGTAAAAACTGAAACTGTTACTAAGGCTTGAACAATGCCTTGATAAAAATTAAAAAGATTGCAATTTTTCCATTTATAAGCAATTTTTAAAAAACCTAAAATGTCATCCGCTCCTTTTCAACAAAGGTGACATGCACAAACATATGTTGATATCTGAAAAGGCTTTAGAGCCTTAAAGAAAAAGACTAAAATTAACTAAAAAGGTATAATGGTTAGTAACTAAAATTGCAATTTAAAGGCTTTTAAGAAACTGCTATTCATTTTAAAAAGTTGACGTAAAGAAAAAAATAAATTGATAAAGGTCATGATTTCTGTGCCAAATTATATCATTGCTACTTAAAAATAAAGTGTAGTTGTCTTCTTGAAACATAATCGATAAATTAATTTTTAAAAAGAACAAAATTTAAATAGCAAGTAATAAACAATAGTAGTGGAAAAAAATCAGCGACCTTCAGCCTGCTTGTCATGTCTGGCAACACTCATTCATTGCTTTGACGTCAGTATAAACACCATCCAGTTGCTGAGAAAAGATGCAAAAATAAAATTCACTCATTCATTGCTTTGGCGTCAGTTTAAATACATCCAGTTGCTGAGAAAAAGATATAAAAAATAAAAAGATTCACTCATTCATTTTTGCTTTTAATGTTGCAGAAAAGATATAAAAAATAAAATTCCTCATTCTTTGCTTTAATGTCAGTGCAGTTGTTGAGAAAAGATAAAAAATACAATTCACTCATTTATTGCTTTGATGTCAGTATAAATATCATCTGGTTGCTGAGAAAAGATACAAACAATTCATTCATTCATTGCTTTGATGTCAGTATAAATACCATCTGGTTGCTGAGAAAAAGATACACAAACAATTAGCTTTATAGCAAGTATTTCATCTTATATATAACAACTAAAAAGCACCAATGCTTTCATTATTCAAGAAATCTTTTTTCTTCTCAGATTCTTCCAAGACATTGTGTAAAGTGATCTTTAAATAACAGGCATTAAAAGTTTAAAAAACTTCAATGAATTGATCTGAATTGAACACATCCTGACCAAATCATTCTATTCACATACATACTCCCCATTCTACGGCTGGATTTAAACTGAAGGTAGCACATTACTGTGAAAATTACATTTGATTGAAAAGGTTCTTTTCTCATTCAATGTCTAAAAAAGGGTTTCATTATTATTGCAACAATCTTTTCATAAAATAAATCAAAGCAGAAAAAACCCAACAAGTACAGAAAAGATGTCATAGTTAAAGCCATTTAATTAAAATCACATTAGTCTTCAAACATAACTCTGAGATTGCAAGAAAAGGAAGAGAGATATATTTACATTTTTTACAGCGTGAAATGCTGCCAAAAATTCCTCATTGAGGGCAAGGCTTCTTTTCTCTATATCACTTAAGTAAACTGCGTCAAGCCAGAGATTATTTTCAATAAAGAAGGTTGATAAGGCCTTGAGGGCCTCAAGCATTTCCTGTTAAAATAAAAATAATAAAATCCACACAGTATGAAATCTTGAGATGACAGAAAATTTGTCGCATTCTGACATAATTTGCATTGTCATACCTGCTAAAAGCTATTTTGGTTCTATTGATAGAGAACAGAAGGTTTGAATTCCCATCAAACACCACAGAGTAGATTGTTAATGGTATTATTGGTATGTTCGATAAAAACATTACATTACTCAAAGCTTTAAATGGCGGTGTGAGTGGACACTTTGTTTCACTAGGCTAATGTCTTCCTTGTGAAAAAGCTGTAACACTCATCCTGAACTTCCTTCTCAATTCCACTGAAATGATACCAGTTATAGAGTGATACAACCTGAGAGGTAAAGCCAGCTATAGTTTAGAACCCAGCCCAGGAGACATCTCCATCAGTTATTCTATTCAATGCTATGAAAACCAGGATACAGTGGTGTCTACCTAAGAACCCAGGCCTCAGGGGACAGAAACAGCGGGCTCTTATGTGGACCGGTTCTGAGGCGAACTCCGACATGCCTTATATTTTTGCTTCATTATTCATGTATTTTATTGGTTATTCCCCTTGGGCTGAAAATATTAGCCAAACCTTAATTTCTTTGATCGTCTGACATGCCCGAGGCGCAAGGCATAGTCACAGGTGGCCACGGCGGATGGTGAGTCTTCTTGTGTTTGTCAGTCTCGTCTGGCGACTATATTTATAAACCTACTGGTGTCTGTACCAATGCAATAGACTTCCCACCCACCTATGATTTACTTGCAACTATCACAGGTTATCACAGCAATTTTAGCGTTAAATTGTTGTGTATAGTTGCTTTCATGACTCTCACCTCATGATCAGACCAGGTTCTAAAGCGGACTCAGCTGTAGTTAGCCGGATCTTAGGGGGTAGGGAATCTTATATTATAACGGAATATTCTATTGCACGTAAATCACAATCACGGGTCCTTCGGCAGACTAGAGTCTAGGTTCTTAGGTAGTGGGTGCCACTGTAATTAAAGCTACATCACTGTAGTATGATGTTATGGGTATGAAAACCTTAAAATAATGGTGTGGTTATTCTCACTATAGTCTGAATAAAACTGAACCCAGTTATTCGGACAATTCTATAGTCTGAATAACTGAACCCAGTTATTCGGACAATTTTGCACAATAAGGCTTCCGGTAAGAGACTACTTTTCGTGGCGCGGTTGTTTCAGGTTCAGTATAGTGAGAAAAACCACACCGTTCAGATATATAGATCTAAACCCTAAGAAAAGAGTCGGGGGGGGGGGGGGGTGGGGGTACACACAATAACGTTCAAAAACTTATGTTAGACTTACATATAATATTTAGTAAAGTTTATAGTTATCAGTTCCCAAGTGGTCTAGTGGTTAGGATTCCGCTCTCACCGCGGCGGGATTCGATTCCCGCTTGGGAAGATTGTTTTTTTCTTATCTTGTATTGAGTTTGTTTGTAGTACATGTATTCGAAGGAATAGAAGAATTTTCTTGGTAGTAAATGCCTATTGTGCTGATTTTTTATTTTTTATTTCGTGAGCTTTCATTTCTTATTTCATCACTTATCTGCACTAACCAGTCATTTAGCTTTGGTCCTTTTTTGGATCGTTGCTTGATTTTTAAATGATGTATTGGTGTATAATATTTCTTGTTTTATATATTGCGCAGTAATCATGATGATAATTTTTTTTTTAAAATGTTTATCCCATGATTATGACACTTTGTAAAAGCGATTTGAGCCTATGTAATGCAGTAAAAAGCTATGGGAAAACTATACATTAATATCAATATTATAATTCGTGCTGGCAAACACATCTATTCAAGAACGTATTTGCTTGTAGGTCAAAGCAAAGACAGTACTATCTTTGGTCAGACTAATCTACTTTAACATTAATTTTTTTGTTCAAGTTGAAATTGCTAATGAAATACATGCATGAGACTATTCAGAGACAACACTGTCTCCTTGTCGGCGTTGAAAATCAAGTAAGATTGCAACATTTTATCACATTTTGATTGATGTAATTGTTATGACATTATTAAATCTTGATATAAGTGAAACATCTTACCAATGCTGAAAATTGTTTGGGAAAACGGGGTCTCTGAGCAACAATTTCATAAGAAGAAGATATAGATCAGATCTAGTTATTTGCACACAATTGTCTGAAGAACTGGGTATAATTATTTGGACAATAGTCTGAATAACTGGGTTTAGTTATTTGGACAATAGTCCGAATAACCGCAGCCTAAAATAATGCTACTTTTAGTCAAGGGCTCCTCGGTAAAACCTCTGTACTGCCTTCATAAGCATGCCTCAGTCTTTTCCTTCCATAATTTTCTATGCAATTTTCAAGACAGCCAATTAGACAAGTACAGAGAATCTCGATGTGTCACATTCCAATTCTTAGTTTCGCAAGGAGTTCCATTGTCGGGAACTGGCAGCATTTACCACCATCCCTTACACACAGACCCCCACCCACCCCAGCAAAAACTAACCAAATTGAAACACTAACTTACTCAACTATCTGCCCGAAGGCCAAAGCCGAACTTTTTTTTTTATCTCACATCTTCATAATAAATCCTGTTAATTATGTCCCTTGGTGTATGCCCGACTATGGGAGTTCTTTCCTTGAGAGTGTGTCTATACCTTATCATTGTCCAAACGTGTTTCCAAAATCTTATTCAATTTTCTTGAGAGCGGATTACTCGCCGGTGCAGATCCCGGCTCACTGACAGATACGTTACTTTCCTTGTCCGCCATGTTTGTTGACATTCAGTGCCTTGACACGCAACACGTCGTGAAAATAGCAAACTCTTAGCAGTTTGCTGAAGTGTTTAAGTACAGTGTATTATGTATATTGTGTGATCCCAACATGTTATGCCATTAGCCAGTAAACTAAGTTTCATCTTTTTTATTATTCATCGTTCTTTGTTTGTTTTTTATAGTGTGGTATTATATTCGAGTTTTCCACCAGCATTCTATTATAACATGAGTACTGGACTGTTAACGATGGTGTCCACATATCGAAAGACAACAAAGACGTATTGGAGAGAAGCGAAAATAATTGATAATTACAAAATTCACCTTTTGTGTTTTCATCACAAAACCCGCTGTCATTAGATCTACTATCATCATTTCCATTCATAATGGTCTCTGCACGTCTGACTGTCTCTGTCTGTGTCCCTGTCTGTGTGTTTGTCTGTCTGTCTGACTTTTTCTCTCTGTCCCTATCCCTCTATCTTTCTCTATTTCTATATATGTCTGTTTCTGTCTTTCTCCGTCTTAGTCTCTCGGTATCAGTCTGTCTGTCTGTGGTCGTCGTCTTGTCTTCGTCGTCGTCCTCCTCCTCCTCCTCTTTCTTCTTCTTCTTCGTCTTCTCCTCCTCCTCCTCCTCCTGTGCCTCGTCGTCTCTTTGTATCGGTCTCTGTCGCCTGTCTCTGCCAACTTGTCCGCCTCTGTTCCTCTCTACCTCTGTCTGCCTGTCTCTGTCTATATATATATATATATATATATATATATATATATATATATATATATATATATATATATATATATATATATATATATATATATGCCTTTATACAAGTATACCGGGAAAATATTAAGAACTCGAAAAGAAGTCTATTTCATTTTCTCTCATTATCCCCCCCCCAATCCTGTTCAGTCTGCTTATCTCTGATTTTGTGCTAAGCAAGATTACTCCGAAAGAGGGAATGGAAATACGTAGGACCTGCTAATAATAGTACCCAACATCCAACCATGACGTGACTTAGCAGTCGTGATGAAGAACAGTGTGCTCGTCTGGTAAGCCCAAGGAGATCACTGAAATGTCAAGGTGGACGTGCGATCAATGTTTCTAAACGGACAACATGAAGGAAGAAAGAACCCCCCCCACCCCCGCCCCCTTTCCAAAACGATGGTAGGTTGGATTGAGTAACCTATCCAATCCTGGCGAAAGTGAATTAAACGCATTATAGAATCCCCGTGTGAATACGTTGTGCATGACAAGCATTTACGTCTTCTAAGATTTGTCTTCTTCTGTTTATTCCCTTGTACAGTGCATTTGTTTCATATTTGTCTCTGTGATGCTCCAACATAAATACGGTACATGTATTAAGACTATAATATAAAAAAAGCACTTTTAGTATGACCCTTTGTGTCACTCTTTATCGTTCTTCATAAAAAAAAATATTATACGGGGTGACTGAGCAAAATTTACAAGTTCAATAGAAACGCTGAGGTCAAAGCTACATGACGTAAGTCTAGACATGAGTGAACCAATAACTGATAATAGTACAAAACCTCCTCATGTTCTAGTCCTCCACACTGGCTTGTCATTCCAAAGTTCATAATATATTAAAGTATATATTTAAAGAGTCTTGCGTAGACCTACATTTTCTTATTAAGCTTCTTACACTCTTTGGGTTCTCTATTATATAATAATAATAATAATAATAATAATAATAATAATAATAATAATAATAATAATAATAATAATAATAATAATAATAATAATAATAATAATAATAATAATAATAATAATAATAATAATAATAATAAATAATAAATAATAATAATAATAATAATTAGAATAATAATAATAATAATTAATAATAATAATAATAATAATAATAATAATAATAATAATAATAATAATAATAATAATAATAATAATGATAATAATTAATACTAATAATACTAATACTACTACTAATACTACTAATAATAATAATAATAATAATAATAATAATAATAATAATAATAATAATAATAATAATAATAATAATAATAATAATAATAATAATAATAATAATGTAGAATTTATATAACGCCCCTATCCATGAGGATCATGCTCAGTTGCGCTTTACAAAGGCCAAGACATACATTATAAAATAGCTTACACTTACATAATGTACTCAATATTTAAGATTACTATAAAATCAAGACATCTACATACACGAAAAATGTTACAATTAAGATGAACAGTCCCTAAATGACGATATGTGCTAATTACAAGATGGCCCTATACACGCGTGCGCATACACATACTCACACACACACATATACATACATACACACACACACACACACATTGCAGGTGCCAACCCCTCACACCCCCTGATAGGTCGAAAAGTCAGTTTTAAAAAGTCTCTGTATATAAAAGTATAATAATAGTTGAAGAAGTCAAACTAAGAGATCCAAGAATAATTACATATACATGACAGTGTTAAAGATACCATACATCAATAAAACACCAAACCCTTAACACAGGTTTTAGAAAATGCCAATAGGTTAAATATTATGCGAGTCGAAAGTGAAGTGGAACAACTCTGTTTTAGGCGATTGTTTAAAGGAAGGAAGGGTTGTACAATTTCTAGTTTTAACTGACAAAAATTCCATATAGCTTGGGCCGAAAAGGTGAAAGAACGTTCAAGAAATTTTGTCTTAGGGACACTTCTTTTAGTTGCAAAAATTGTGATGATCTGAGCGGACGATTGGGGTGGTGAACTCTGGAGATGTTTTAGATAGTCGGGGCAGTGTCATGAATGCAGTTGAAAGTGAGATATGTTGTCTTATATACGATTCTCCTCTCTACGGGAAGCCAATGTAGAGGAAGGGTAGGTTATACTGAAAAAAAGATCAAGAAAAATGTTTCACTCTGCCGGGACTTGAACCCTCGACCTTTAGGTTGAGAGGCCGATGTCTTGTCTCTGGACTACCGAGTTCCCTGCTCAAGATGATTTAACAACGTTAAATAAAACATATTATGCTATTATTATAGAAAATATCTTTGTCTTATATACTATGTATTATTGCAAGTTCTTTTTTCGTGTTAAAAACATTAATAACTAATAATGATTCTTAAAAGCCACAAGAAGCAACAAAATGAAACCATAGTCTCATACGAGCAAAAATAAAAGAAATCCCATGTGCATGGGTCTAAAATACATTGTCTGACGTTTAAGTATTCATCAATGACATTTTAGTATCATTTATTCATTTATTTACCTATTTATTTAATTATATATTTATAATTTATTTAGTTATCTCTTTATGTATTTATCTATTTATTCATTTATTGAGGCAATGTGTCAGCCTCTCAACCAAAAGGTAATGGGTTCGAATTAAAAATCCTACCAAAAAAAACCCGCGATCGCCTGAGTTGTGGACATCAAAATATTCATTCATTTATTTATTTCTTATCTACTTTTTATTTGGAATGTGCCAGTAACTCGGTTGAGACAGCGTTTAACTACTATTCAAAAAGACCTGAGTTCGATTCCATGGCCGGGTAATTTTTTTCTGACCTGGCAGCGTAATAATGTGTAGCAAAGCTGGGTCTATTCAATTATCGTTCACCATGCTGTTGAAGCTGCTCTTACTCTTATACCATTGTATCATAATATTATGTTCCTATTTTTTCATTTTTTGTTCATAATTCTTTCTGAATTCTTCGATTTGTACAATTTTACAATATGCACCTTTTACAATGTCGAAAGTTACATGAAATGTCCATTGTTAACATTGGTATGTGAGTCAAACAATTCATTTTGTTGTTGTTATCTCTGTTGTAATATTTTCCAGAGGTGATCTACGAGGTTTGTTTTTTAGCACATCAATATATAATTATGTATATTGATCGGCAGTGGAGAAATGACACTTTATCAATTGAATACTGAGATAAAGCCTTTCGTCATGGATGCGGCAGACTTCAAATGGCTTTGTCAGGAGGTCATCCAACCTTTAGTAAATTGTAGACAACACACTTTTACACTACAGAGACATCGCAATTGACCGTGCAATTAAACCTGGCCTGTCATTTTGGGCAGTGGCCTACCTGTTATTATCCTTCAAAACGTTTTCTTACAGTAACAGTAGTAACACACCTATGACGTCAAGGTTAAGGGAGTTGTCAGCCAGCCCGGAAGAGCCAAACCCGCCACTCGACTTGAGAAATCTGTCAGGCGCACCAGAAAACGAGTCTTCCCTCTCTTTGATGTTCACTCACGTGTCTAAAAGGTCACATGATCAAACACTTCAGCTGAAATCGCAGCTTGTTATCTATAAAACAATGAGTACAATAATCACATGTTCTCTCCTTGATGTTCGAAAATTTGACGCCACGTTTTCTTTTCTTTTGTTTTCATTATTTTTTCGTCCCACCCTGCCCAGCCTGTATTTCGGGCCCTCCCTTTCGTGTGTGGCCCTTTTTTTTGATGTCCACAGTAGTGGAAACTCCCCTTTGACCCCCAATACGCAATACTTCACAGAGTTAAACAGCACGCCCATTGAGGAAAAGGCGCAGGACGGTAGCGTGTAGATTGATCAATCATCATGAGCGTCACAAATACATATTATAATTCGAGTGAATGTTTATTTCCTGGCTTGTTGCAAATAATTGATAGAGAGACAATATCAACAATAGGGGCAGAAATAAAGCGCACATTTAACAGGAAAGACTGACACTCATATAGTTGGGTTTGTATAATGCTGTGAAACATAATCCATGTATCTTACAGCCGAGGACATGAGAAGGGCGAGTCCTAGGTCCCGGTCTGCAATAAATGATCCACATAGAGAATCAGTCGGGTAAGAAAGAAGCCCTTTTCTTTTTCTTTGAGACGAAAGGTGAAAGGGCAAGTAGTAGTACGGTTGACACGACCGAAGACGTTCAGATAGATGAGATACAACATTGACGCAATATAATTATAATACATGAGGACGCTTTTCAATGCTAGAATAACCTTTGAGTATGGAATGACAATAATTTCAATATAGGAGCGACCACTGACAGACAGACAGACATTCCTTCGACAGACCACCACGCCTGGTACGCGCCATTTCAAATTGTTGCAATTGAGCGTGAATGGGGAGTGGAGCAGTGTTCAATAGTTTGTAGTCAAACGCCTTGCAATGGATGCCTTTGCATTGTAACAATTTAATTGTTGGATATAATATTATTTGGACGTCCAAGTTTTTATCCAATCAAAATACTAGAACACAAGACTCACAGACATTCTTTCACTGTGTCTGGCGACTTGACGTGACTCGGACATCGCGTTTTATTATGAGCTTTGGAGCTGATCAATTAATGTTTAATTATGAGAAGTGAATATTAGAGTTCATGGGTTCTTCGGAAAAAGATTCGTCCTATGCCGTGTTCAAGTTATCAACATGGCGTCCACTATCGGATTACGCAGAGACATTTTTAGTTCATGTCCAAACATGTGCATAAACAATGGACGTGTATGAGTATCCCATGGACTTTGTATGACCATTAGCAATAATTGAGTGATATTCACAGAGACAGTTATAGAAAAATTCAAGAGCAAGAAGATAATGGCCACTGCTGATGAATGTTTATCATCGTATGAAGCAGAGAGAAGTTGCAGAGAGGGACACAGAGAGGACAGATAGACTTTGCTTGATTGATTGAATTTATCATCCAGAAATCTTTAAGCTGTAGGAAAGTTTGAACATGATGGGTTTCACACATGCTATATCTTAAACTGAAGCAAGCAGAAAGCAGGTTTTCCCAGGAGATGTCAACTCCATCTGAACGTTGAGTGATGCTCTTGTTTAGCAGAAAGAGAGACACACTGTCACTGGTTACACATCCTTGACTCACCATAAGGCACTGAGATAAAAGTCCAGTCAATGGAGAATTGGCATAAATACGATCAATCCCCTCCGAAATTAACTCCGCCGCCTAGTTAGGAGAGAGAGAAAGAGAGACGTGATGGCGAAAATTTTTTACACAAAATATACGAATAAAAACCATTATCTCTGAGTGGTACATGGAGAAACTTTGAAGAAACTGAGTTCACGTGATGCGCGTTGACCCATGGAAAGGTGCAATTCTTAACCAGGACAACACATGTCTCAAAACGAGTCAAAAGATACAAGATACTGTAAAATATAAAAGAAGCTGTGAAAAATGCAAGATGCTGTAAAACACACAATATGCTGCAAAAGATACAAGATGCTGTAAAACATACAATATGATGAGGATAAAACATACAATATTGCTGTAAATGATACAAGATGCTGTAAAAGATACAAGATGTTGTTAAAGGTACAAGATGCTGTAAAACATACAAGATGCTGTAAAAGATACAAGATGCTGTAAAACATACAAGATGCTGTAAAAGATACAAGATGCTGTAAAACATACAGGATGCTGTAAAAGATACAATATGCTGTAAAACATGGCGTCCACAGGATGCTACAATATGCTGTAACACAATACAAGATGCTGTAAAACATACAAGATGCTGTAAAAGATACAAGATGCTGTAAAACATACAAGATACTGTAACAGATACAAGATGCTGTAAAACATACAAGATACTGTAACAGATACAAGATGCTGTAAAACATACAAGATGCTGTAAAATATATAAGATGCTGCAAAAGATACACGAAGCTGTAAAACATACAAGATGCTGCAAAAGACACAAGATGCTGTAAAACATACAATATGCTACAAAAGATACAAGATGCTGTAAAACATACAAGATGCTGTAAAAGATACAAGATGCTGTAAAACATACAAGATGCTGTAGAACATACAATATTGCTGTAAAGGATACAAGATGCTGTAAAACATACTAGATATTGTTAAAGATACAAGATGCTGTAAAACATACAAGATGCTGTAAAATATACAAGATGCTGTAAAACATACAAGATGCTGTAAAACATACAAGATGCTGTAAAACATAAACATACAAGATGCTGTAAAACAAGATGCAAAATGATGTAAAACATACAAGATGCTGTAAAACATACAAGATACTGATACAAGATGCTGTAAAACATACAAATACTGGATACAAGATGCTGTGAAATATACAATATGCTGCAAAAGATACAAGATACTGTAAAAGATACAAGATACTGTAAAAGATACAAGATGCTGTAAAATATACAAGAAGCTGTAAAACATACAAGATTCTGTGAAATATACAAGAAGCTGTAAAATATACAAGATACTGCAAAAAATACACAATGCAATACATCGCGTCAAATGTAACTCATAATTCATTTTAGCTCATCAGCCCTACTTTGCTCCTTCGAAGTTTTTAAAAATCCTTAACCTGAAGAAATACCTTAAGACGTACCACACCAACAGGGATGAATAAAGACATGAAATAATGTTAAAGCCCATCGAAACAAAGGTATGAAATAATATTAAAGCCCATAAAAACAAAGACATGAAACAATATTAAAGCCCATAGAAACAAAGATATGAAATAATGTTAAAGCCTATAGAAACAAAGACATGAAACAATATTAAAGCCCATAGAAACAAAGATATGAAATAATGTTAAAACCCATAGAAACAAAGACATGAAACAATATTAAAGCCCATAGAAACAAAGATATGAAATAATGTTAAAGCCCATAGAAACAAAGGTATGAAATAATGTTAAAGCCTAAAAACAAAGACCAATATTAAAGCCCATAGAAACAAAGGTATGAAATAATGTTAAAGCCTATAGAAACAAAGACATGAAACAATATTAAAGCCTAGAAACAAAGATATGAAAACAAAAACAAAGACATGAAATAATGTTAAAGCCTATAGAAACAAAGATATGAAATAATGTTAAAGCAAGAAACAAAGACATGAAATAATATTAAAGCCTATAGAAACAAAGGTATGAAATAATGTTAAAGCCTATAGAAACAAAGACATGAAATAATGTTAAAACAAAGGTATGAAATAATGTTAAAGCCTATAGAAAAAGACAAAGATATGAAATAATGTTAAAGCCTATAGAAACAAAGATGAGATAAGTACAAAGGAACAAATGAAAAAAAAATCTTTGGGCACCAATGGAATCGAACCCTTGACTTCCGCATCGGCTCCAATGGCCTCACCATGAAAAGAGAGCGCACTAACAACCAAGCAGAGGTAGCAGGTTCGATTCCATTGCAGCCTAAAGATTTTGTTCTGTCTTTTCCTTTGTATTGGCTTAGTCTTAGTTACTAGGGGCTTTAACAGTTGCCGTAGAGAGTTGTTTACTGCGTCTTCCGCCAAGTGGTGGCAGGTACTTCCGGTCCTACGTTTGAGGGGCGTGTGCGGTCAGAGATGGCGATTTTGTTGGAATGTATTCTACGGCATCATAATATAACAGGTATCTTTAACCTTCTAATTATTAGAATACACGCTAGTGTCTTATATGTATATATGTTGTTGGTTTTTAAAAAAGTTATAGCTTAGGAGACATTGCTCTCCTATCACCTTGTGTAGTTAGTTGTCGAGAAATGTGTTGTGTGTCATTACATAATATTACGAGTTTGCTCTCTTCAGTAATCTAACCATCCTTATCACCACTCATAATCATCATATCCGTTAGTAGGTCAGCCAATCAATCAATCAGTGCATGTTAGCATGACTCAACAAGAGAACGATATGATTTCGATTTTACCAACATCCACAATTAAGGTGATCTCATGGGTTTTGTTAGAATTGTTTTTGTTTTTTAATTTGCCCTTACTGCCCTATAAACTGTCAAGGGATCACAACATAGACTTTCAAATCTCTTATCTTCATTGTATTCATTGATAATGTTCTTCATAGCTTCACCTATCACCTGGTGATAAAGGTAAACGCCGTAAAATCACATGCCCACTGATTCGATTGTGTGTGGTGACCAGAATTACTTCTATTTTGTACGTCAGGGCGACCTTTACTGGTGTTTATGATGAAGATGACTGTAGATGGCCAGGATAAGATTAGTTTGATTGATTTTTTCTCTTGGTGGTCCAGAGGCACGATGCTGGCCTCTCAACCACAAGATAGTGTGTGTTCTAGCCCGGATGGTGAAAAAGTAAACTACCCCCCCTCCCATCCCTGGTCCAGGTAAGTGGATCGATACTTAGTCCCATCGGAGACGGAAGATAAAAAGAGGTCCCGTGTGCAGATCACAAGACTTTGTGTACGTTAAAGATCCCATACCTCTTTTACAGGGCAGTCCGGGCAACATTAAAAAAATAATCCTGCCCAAACCCTCCCCCCCCCCCCTGAGATGACCTTAGTTGTGAATGCGGACAAACTCAAATCAATTCAAATAAAAAATCTCGGAGATGAGACTCCACGCTTGACTGCCTGTCCGGTAATAGGGGTCATGTGATATATAAGCCACACCCTGGAAATCGTAGTCGTGAGAAACTTGGTCCACTATGAAATTCTTTTCATGGCTGACCCTCCTATTTTTATATAATATATGGGCATGGTAAGATATATGCATGCATATAATAATATATACACTGCTGACTTGCTTTTTATTCATCGTAACGGTGACGTCGAAAGGGTGGGTTAACGCATCTGTCGACATATCCCACGAAGGTTACAAAGTAGCACGACCAGTCTCACACGCCATGGCCGTCCCTATGCCCAATCACTCAACGCTTTACATCACAATTGGTGTTCATTGATCAACGCATTAAGAGGAAAGATAACAGCAAGATAAGTGTTAAGTTACAGGGGAATCCCCAAACATTAGGTTAGCCGAGGTAGACTACACGGAAAACATGGATGGGTTGTTTTGTTTTGTTGTTTGTTTTTGTTTTTGTTTTTTTTTTTTGTTTTTTGTTGCTTTTTGCTTTTTTTGTGTGCTTTTTTTGTGTTTTAATCCACATCCATAACTAAGGTAGTCCCGAGGTTTTGGTAGTAATTCTTTAAAATGTTGCCCGGACTGCCTTGTAAACAGCCAAGGGATGTCTAAAGTGAACAGAGTGTTGTGACCTGCAAGTGGGATCCCTAGTTACCGTCCGCTTCCGATAGGACGTGCTATCATACACTTAACTGGACCAGGGAAGTGAGGGTGGGGGGGGGTTGTTTTTCGACAGAAAATCGAGAATATGTTTGAACCTGTCGTTTGAAAGACCAACACCATTCTTCTGGACCATCCCACCGAGTCCCCATCACGGATGAGAGCTGTGAAGGAAGAGATGAGGAGAGCAAGAGCCAACTGGCTTAAGATTAAAGAGACTGGAAGTAGTGGAAGGGCTGTGCCCCGCCGGCATGAATGGTCAAGAGCAATGTCTTGTATACACAATATTGAATCATTTCTAAAGTATTATGTATTATACAAGAATACATCATTCCCAATGTCTTGTATATTCATGTCAAGAATACACCATTCCCAATGTCTTGTATATTCATGTACAAGAATACACCATTCCCAATGTCTTGTATATTCATGTACAAGAAAACACCATTTCCAATGTCTTATATATACATGTACAAGAATACACAATTCCCAATGTCTTAAATTATATATATATATATATATATATATATATATACAAGAATACACCATTCCCAATATATATATATTCATATGTACAAGAATACACCATTCCCAATGTCTTGTATATTCATGTACAAGAATACACCATTCCCAATGTCTTGTATATTCATGTACAAGAATACACCATTCCCAATGTCTTATATATACATGTACAAGAATACACCATTCCCAATGTCTTATATATATATATATATATATATATATATATATATATATATATATATATGTACAAGAATACACCATTCCCAATGTCTTATATATACATGTACAAGAATACACCATTCCCAATGTCTTATATATACATGTACAAGAATACACCATTCCCAATGTCTTTATATATACATGTACAAGAATACACCATTCCCAATGTCTTGTATATTCATGTACAAGAATACACCATTCCCAATGTCTTGTATATTCATGTACAAGAATACACCATTCCCAATGTCTTATATATACATGTACAAAATACACATTCCCAATGTCTTATATATACATGTACAAGAATACACCATTCCCAATGTCTTATATATACATGTACAAAAATACCCCATTCCCAATGTCTTATATATATATATATATATATATATATATATATATATATATATATATATATATATATATATATATATATATATATATGTACAAGAATACACCATTCCCAATGTCTTATATATATACATGTACAAGAATACACCATTCCCAATGTCTTGTATATTCATGTACAAGAATACACCATTCCCAATGTCTTATGTGCCACAAGACTACACTATTCCCAATGTATTATGTATTATACAAGAATACACCATTCCCAATGTATTTGATATTATAGAAAAACACACCATTCTCAATGACTTATGTATTACACAAGAATACCCCTATCCCCCATTGTCTTAGGCGTTGTACAAGAATGCACCATTCCCAATGTCTTATGTATTGTACAAGAATACATTATTCCCAATGTCTTGTATATTTGCGTATACAAGAATACACCATTCCCAATGTCTTATGTATTGTACAAGAATACACCGTTCCCAATGTCTTATGTATTATACAAGAATTCACCATTCCCAATGTATTGTATATTATACAAAAATAGACCAGTCCCAATGTCTTTTGTATTATTCAAGAATACACCATTCCAATGTCTTATGCATTATACAAGAATACACTATTCCCAATGTATTGTGTATTATACATGAATTCACCATTCCCAATGTCTTATGTATTATACATGAATTCACCATTCCCAATGTATTGTGTATTATATAAGAATACACCATTCTCAATGTCTTATGTATTATACATGAATTCACCATTCCCAATGTTTTATGTTTTATACAAAAACACACTATTCCCAATGTCTTATGTTTTATATATGAATACACCATTCCCAATGTCTTATGTATTATACAATAATTCACCATTCTCAATGTCTTATGTATTATACAAGAATTCACCATTCTCAATGTCTTATGTTTTATATATGATTCACCATTCCCAATGTTTTATGTTTTATACATGAATACATCATTCCCAATGTTTTATGTTTTATACAAAAACACACTATTCCCAATGTCTTATGTTTTATATAAGAATTCACCATTCCCAATGTTTTATTTTTATACAAAAACACACCATTCCCAATGTCTTATGTTTTATATAAAAATTCACCATTCCCAATGTTTTATGTTTTATACATGAATACACCATTCCCAATAGCTTGTGTATTTATACAAGAACACACCATTCCTAATGTTTTATGTGTTATACAAGAACACACCATTCCTAATGTTTTATGTGTTATAGAAGAACACACCATTCCTAATGTTTTATGTGTTATACAAGAACACACATTCCTAATGTTTTATGTGTTGTACAAGAACACACCATTCCTAATGTTTTATGTGTTGTACAAGAACACACCATTCCTAATGTTTTATGTGTTGTACACACACCATTCCTAATGTTTTATGTGTTGTACAAGAATGCGCTGTTCCCCAGTCATAGCAATAGACATATTCGTCGAACGGTGATAAAGGTGAATGAACTGTTGAGCCGATTATGAAACTCATACACAGAATATAAATAGAAACGAAAGGTAAATCACTTGAGACTACTGATAACTGATAATGTTCGAATGGAATAAAAAAAATAAAAATTTATGTCTGATTTGTTCTCTTAAAACTTGAGAAAGAAACAAAGTTTCCTCGTCTGTGTAGACGAGTGTTAATTATATCGTGTGAAAATGGAATCAATACTCGCAAGATACATACATACAAAATTAAAAAATTTAAAAGCCTAGTAAATATCGAATCCATTTCGAGAACAATCTTTTTTGACACTTTAAAGTACGTCCTGGTAAAACTAATCATCTTTCGATCATTGCATAATGATATGATGAGCAAATGTTATTAAAGTGGCAATCAATCACTAGAAAAAGTGTAGGCCTAATGACGAAAAAAATCGTAGAGGTTATGAGATCGGCCCATGCACTTGGAAGTGTTTACCTTAGTTACCAAGATGACGTACCAACATTCCACAATTATTAAGGCAGACTACATACTTAAGAATAATCGCTACTCAGTCCACACTGTTGTTAAACAACAGCCAGGATGGAATGCTTCGACGCCACTTGATCTCAATTCAAAAATAGAGTGATCACGTATGTTTAGTCTTGTTGTACGTGTCTCTGTCCAAACCTCCTCTAGTTCCTTTCATTTTACTTTGGTTTGAAACAGCTTCTTTTAAATAAATTAAATGGTCTTGCCTTAGCCTAAACCAACAAAGCGTTCCCGCGCAGCCTGTCACGACTCGCCCCGTTTGGACCAAATTTATTGTCAATCCGTTTAGTTGAGGCGTTTGGCACAGACCATGGCAAAGAATTCTGAAGTTGGACGACCTGGAATGTGGACTAACCCATGGTCATGGCAGCTGACCTCGCATGGTGCATTGATTACACGGATGTGTGTAACACTGTATACCTTGTATTTTATATATATCTATATCTATCTATCTATCTATCTATCTATCTATCTATCTATATATATATATATATATATATATATATATATATATATATATATATATATATATATATATATATCTATATATCTATATATATATATATATATATATATATATATATATATCTATATATATATATATATATATATATATATATATATATATATATATATATATATATATATATATATATATATATATATATATATATATATATATATATATATAATATATGTGTGTGTGTGTGTGTGTGTGATTTTATTTTTAAATATATATATACATGTACATGAATTTATATAATCTATAAGGGGTGTTTATAAATTTAATATACATCTATATCATTATTTTACTTTTAAAATGTTTTGTATTGGTGGGTAAAAAGAAAATATTTACATTGTATTTTTTATGCTACCAAGGTATGCCGTGTTCCAGATTTTCGCGTCTAAAGGTTAGCAAAGTGGGCCATGAGAAATCTTACCTTGATTTGCACTGCAGGTTGTCAGAAACCATGTGATTCAAAAACTCAATTTGAATCATACAATGCTGTCTCTCCATTACCCAGATTGCCCTGTAAACAGTCAAGGGATCTCCAATGTGCAAAGAGTGTTGTGATCTGCACACGGGACCTCCTTTTTAATCGTTCGTCTCCGATGGAACTAGGTGTCGATCCACCTACCTGGACCAGGGCTCTGCGCACGTTATAGATCCCTTGGCTGTTTACAGGGCAGTCCAGGCAAAATGATGAATCCTATCAAAACCCCCGAGATCACCTTAGTAGTGGATGTGGGGGGGGGGGGTGGGGAGGGGGGAGGGGGGTATCTAAAATCAAATCAAATCAAATCAAATCAAGTCCCGTGAGCGGTGTATTATCATATTTCTTTCATTTCAGGCTAAAGGAACTGGCTCTACGGAAGACATACGCCTAATCGCACTTTACACGTGTGCAATCGTTTTCGGAAGCGATATAAAGATAAAGATAAAGATGGATTTATAGTCCGTATCCCCGCACAAATGCAGACTCACCGACTGTACATAATTTATCCCCCAGCAGGCCATTTCATTCAAAGTCTACTCACATCGCTGGGGAACATATAATACAGCAGCCTGCTTAGGCTCTTCGTACCAACCCTCTGACAAGATCTTTCTCTACCTTTAGCTGGGTACTCATTCTCACTTGAGCTAAGTGAGAAAAGAAGAGCGAAGTATCTTTCCTAAGACTGCAACATTGTGGGAAAGAAACCGACATGTGCCAGCCGTATGGGGAGTTTGAACCAGTGTCGTTGTCGTTACAAGCTCGCAACAAGTAGAAATCAAATTGGATCGTTGGCGGGCATGACATGCTTGTTTACTACAGGTACACCGATAATTTGTTCCCAGCAGCACATGTGATACACATCACATAGGCTATAATATACGAAAACATAAACATAAACATAATATGTATACACGTAGCGTGCTTGAGATTAGTTCCATCCGTCCAATCCTCCTACTACCAAAAAACTTGCCCCAGCTCTTATGTTCTCCAAGCTTGACTATTGTTATTCCCTATTGTTTGGCCTCCCGCAAGAAACTAAAAAATAATTCAAAAGACTTCAAGTACATGTATTTCAAAACAATGCAGCCAGATTAATCTTTAAAAAATGAAACACGAATTTTTGAAAACGTATCCCCACCACTGACATAACTTTACTGGTTAATAGTTAAAAACGTATCCCCACCACTGACATAACTTTACTGGTTAACAGTTAAAAACGTATCCCCACCACTGACATAACTTTACTGGTTAATAGTTGAAAACGTATCCCCACCACTGACATAACTTTACTGGTTAATAGTTGAAAACGTATCCCCACCACTGACATAACTTTACTGGTTAACAGTTAAAAACGTATCGCCACCACTGACATAACTTTACTGGTTAATAGTTGAAAACGTTTCCCCGCCACTGACATAACTTCACTGGTTAACAGTTGAAAAGAGAATAACATTTAAATTTGTAACTTTAAAATTCCAAATGTCTTGATGGAACAGCACCTAAATCTAGCTACCTTCAAAGCCTTTTAACTGTCTTTTAACCTGGTTGGACTTTAAGATTGCCTGCCGATATTTCTACTCTATAACTAACAAAATAAAAAAAACTAGGGCGGGTACACGACTTTTCGCATGTTGTGGCCCATTTTTGTGGAACGCCCTCCCACAGAGCCTTAGACTAGAGAGACAAAGCCACTGTCAAGTTTGAGAAAAAATCTTAAGACATATATCTTATTAAGTAGCTTATAAAACCTTACTTTCTTATATGAAAAGTTACATATTAGTTTATTAGGCTTGTATTCATCTTGTGGGTGTGTGTGTGTGTGTGTGTGTGTGTGTGTGTGTCTGTGTATGTGTATGTGTGTGTAGGAGTATGTGTGGGTGTGCATGTGTTTGTGGAATATGAATTCATGACAGTTTTTACTTTTTATCGCCTTTCTGCTTCTTGCTTACATTATTGATTTTCTTGTCATGAATTGTACACAGTCGTATACAACATTCTTGTTATTCCATGTATGTAATGAATAGTATGTATCGTATATGTAATATATAAAGCTGAACGTCTCTAACTTTGACCGCATGTAACACAGGAACCACTGCATCCACAACCTCCATATTATATTTGGCATGTAGATTGCAAGTAGCCTGCTTTAGATTCTTAGCGAATAGACTTTTGGATCAAATCAGTATTTCAATTGATAAGGAAAAGATTGTTTTGCCTGCGATCCACGAAACATTTTATTGTAACCAAATCTAATTTCTCGATTTCCAGTCATTACAATAAAAAAAAAGTCCGCATAACTTCAGTGTCGAGTACTAATTTGATTTAATATTCGTACTTGATACCCACGTAACCCATACGGTGGTTCTGAGTTAACCACCACCAAAGTCCAAACTTTATACTAAAGAGAAATCATAATCGAATATTATTTACGGGCTGGCTTGTCTATACATATAATTATGAGTTGAAAGTAAGTCTTTTGTTCGCCAAAGGCTTGTTGATAGGCCACTAGAGTAACCATATTTTGTATGTAGGCTTTCTCATCCCCACATCGTTTTTGTCTGAGAAGATGTTCGGCCAAAAGTGATGTTGAATTAATGTTTACTTCATTTTTCCGTCTTTGTAAGTGTCATTTTCATTCCGCTAGCCTGCCAAATTGAACAGGTTATAGCGGGTAGTTAAAAAGTTGGAATAGTACTTTCACGCCTATCTGCGTAACCTCCCAATTAAATACTAACCCAATCTAATAGTCGTACTTGGTACCACCCGAGTGTAATATGCTTGTAAAATTTATTTCTGAGTTGGTTGTACTTTGTTCGCTGACAGCTGTGTTGCCACGCCCCTAAGAGTAACTCTATTTAGCATGTAGG
The DNA here is from genome assembly GCA_037039925.1 of Doris montereyensis. Classification (NCBI taxonomy): domain Eukaryota; kingdom Metazoa; phylum Mollusca; class Gastropoda; order Nudibranchia; family Dorididae; genus Doris; species Doris montereyensis. Next base: position 77,759 of record JAXRKP010000625.1, on the reverse strand, counting down.
TTCTAAATTATCCCAAGAGTGTTTTCACCTGAGAAATGTTTCTGCCAGAAGTGATGTTTAATTAATGAAAATTTCATTGTTTCCTCGTCTTTGCGCTAGAATTTTCATTCACCTAAGCGGCCATTTTGAAAAAGGTTTTATTTACAGTTGAAATAGTACCATTCACGCCTACCTGCATAACCCATGTATCGAAAA
>JAXRKP010000625.1:65064-67564 GCA_037039925.1 Doris montereyensis | reverse complement strand
TACCTCAACAGCAATATCATTAAGATGAGTATATTTCAACTATAAAACCTTTTGAAAATAGCGGTTTGTGTGAATACCTAATATTCTAGTCAACGTTGGGGAAACAATGAAATTTACGTTAATTTAAGGTCACTTCAGGTAGAAAAATTTTCTCAGATGAAAACGTTCTAGGAATCATTTAAAGATAAAGATAAATATGGATGTATATTCCGTATCTCCGCACAAGTCCAGGCTCACCGACTGTACATCACGTATCCCCCAGCAGGCCATTTCCATTCAAAGTCCTTCTCAACTCGCTGCGAAGCATACAATACAGTACATTGTACTAACACTATGACAAGATATGTCTCTACCTATAGCTGGATACTGATTCACACCTGAGTCGAGGAGGAAAGTGGAGTAAAGTACCTTTCCTAAGGGTACAACGCTGTGAAAAATCCCACCGGTGCCAGCCATGGGGTTTAAACCAGTGACGACGTGATTACAAGCTCAACACTACGGTTTGGTGACATGCAAAATGGTTGCCGTATCGTTAGTGATCTCACAACAGAGTCTGTGACGCACACAGAACGACCAACTCACAGTTATAATACAGGCATGTTACAACCCGACTGATACCAAGTACGATTATTAGTAGATGGAGTCATTGTTCGATACGCGTGACCAGTGCTATTCAAACTTTTAAATTATAAAACCTATTCAAATTGGCGGCTTAGATGAATGAAAATGTTACTCAAAGACAATGACATTTTCACTAAGTAAAAGTCACTTCTGGTAAAATAATTATCAAATGAAAACAATATTGAATCATTTAAAACCTACATGCAAAATATATGGGCTAGAAATAGAGCCTTTGGCAAACAAAGAATTGCCAACTCAAACATATAATATATCGTCAGTCGTATAACGTAAACGCTTCAACCAGATCATATTGAATAAGGAATGCTTAAGTTCAAGGCAGAATTCATTGAATATTACTACATGTATTTCCTTATTTTAAAAACCGTAACAGGGTGATGACGTTTGTATTTGCTATGCACAAATCAACATTAATTGTAGTCAAGATCCTTGAAAATGAAACTGTCTTGGTTTTCTCAAACTGCCTAAATCTGGATAAGGCATAATTTGTATTATACAACTGACAATGTAAGTATAGGCCTACATGTAGACATCAGAAACGATGCAATGATTTAAAACATGATGTCTATACCTTATATAAAATATGGATGTTAGATACAGCCCTCATAGATACCTAAGACGAGAAAAAATGCAAAGGAATAAACAGACCAAAAGGATTAGTTGGTACCAGACAGAAAAGAACCTGTATCCTCTGCTTTGGCAAATTACAAGCCTTGTAACTAAGCTCCTTTTCAAAAGGACTTTCATCAACAAGATCTTTTCGTGTGAAGCCAGTCATAAATAGCAGCTAGATCATTCACTAACTACGGTCTTTATAATAATCATTTGAAACTATTTTGGAGGCATTGAAGCGAAACCGTAGTGTTGTGAGTTTGTAATCAGGACGACACTGCCTGATTCAAACCCTTGGCCGGCCCATGTGTTGTTTTTCACAACTTGTTCTCTTGGGAAACATACTGCGCTCTGCTTTTTCACCTTACAGAGGTGTGATTGAATGCCCGGCTATAGGTAGAGAAAGATTTTATCAGACTGTTAGTACAAAGCGCGTAACAGGCTGATGTAGGCCCATTGTAGCTCCGGCAGGAGTTGAGAACGACTTTGAATGAAATGGCCTGTTGGGAGATATAAATATGATGATGTATAGTGGGGTGAGCCTGAACTTGTGCGGGGGTACGAGCTACAATAAATTTATCATTATCTTTTCCTTTTTTTAAATCGAGATTCAAGAAAGTACATAGCCCATTGCCGCATTTGACATTAAATTGTTTAAAAAGCGTGGAGGTTATTATAGAACAGCGACAAAAACCGTAATGTTGAGTGAGGAGGGTTTACGTTTGTGAAATTCTTACGTTCCATCGATAACGAGCATGACGTAGGGGCGAGAACGTGCTTTCATCACCATTACATTTCACAACTTTTGGTTTGTTTGCATTGTGAACAAGGAGGAGGTAGGAGGTGGTAACCTCGTTCCCCTTTGCATACCATTCACAGGCGGGGCTTGCGATAATTCAGAGGGAGCCAAATAACCTGTTAAAGGTAACCATTCCACTAGGCTCTGATATGAACTTAAAGCTACTGCTATGAATTCGAAATCATTCTGCCAGCCAAGCGTAGGTCATGTGAGTGTGTGTGTGTGTGTGTTACTTTCCATAGAATTAAAAATACACCGTCAATCAATCATAAACCACCGGGGCCTGTCTTTCCTTCGCGAAGCGGAAATCCCTCCGACTGGACTTTTTAACCCCTAGGCTACCTTTTATCTACACGTCAACCACGCCAGGTTCATTCATAGCTAAAGTCTATTTTTAGCGCCACACGAAAGCGGGCATATCTGGGGAAGTTTCTTTCGTTCATTGAATTT